>VZTO01018907.1:0-46024 GCA_013400615.1 Syrrhaptes paradoxus
CTACTTTGCAGATGTACTCCCCACTGTCACTACTGTCTACCTGGCTGAAAACCAGAGTGGCAACTTGGTTCTTAAAGTGCATTTTCACAGTAGCAGTTCCTCTCAGCTTTGTATCGCCTTTGTACCATGATACAATCATTTCTGGTGTTCCAGCAACCTGGCACTGTAAAGATGCAGAATCCCCAACAGTCACCTGCACTGGCTCCAAGGGTGTAATGAAGTAAGGTGGTTCTGAAGAACAAACACACACCGTTAGCATAAAAAGGTAGTGCACAATGACCAGTAGTAGTTCAAATAAGACTTGATGAAGTGATGGTGGCTTGACGCACCTAGTATTGTGATTGCACCGTGACAATTATCTTGTCCAGAATCATTTTCAATATGACAAGAATATTGTCCCTGATCTTCTAGTTTGCTACTAGGGATTTCCAGTATAGCAGATGTTTCTGTAGTGGTGATGCTACACTTTTCAGAGTGTGTTATTTTTACTCCATTTTTCTTCCATGTCACTGAAATTGGTGGAGTACCCGTATACGTGCATTCCAAGATTAAATTTTTCCCTTTCTCTACACTTAAATCATTCACCTTCTTCACAAATTTGGCTGGTTCTATAACGAACAATGGGAAGAAAACAAATTAAACAAAGCCAAGAGATCATTTTTAGAACCATAAGAAGCATAAGAAACAGTAGTCTGAACAAACCTTTAACAAAAAGATGTGTTGTGCAAGAAATCTTCCCTGCCTCATTAGAGACCTGGCAGGTGTACTCTCCACTCTCAAGTGGATGTACATCAAACAGCTCCAGTTCTGCAACTGAATCTTGCAAGGTGATGTTGCATCTGTGTCCTGGTACTAGCTCAACACTACCTCTAAACCATTTAACTTCCAATGGAGAGGAACCTTTTATGATACTGGTAAAAGTTATGTTTGCCCCAGATAAAACATTCAGTGGTTCAGGTTTCTTCACAAAAGATGGTGGTTCTAAGGCAAATAAAACACAGACAGAAGCACATTTGAATTTCTGATTAAGAGCATAGTAATATGTAACAAAGTAAAGAATGAAGTCTTTTGGAAAATAAATTTGTGCCCTCTGACTCTGCCTTCGTATTGATACTGACCTCTAACACTCAAAAATGCACTGCATTCATCAGACCCAGCTACATTAGTGGCTGTGCACAAATAAGTTCCCATATCAGATTCCTGAAGTCCATTCACTTTCAGAGAACAGGTATTGTCTGTAAGGGTAGCCTGATACTTGTCTCCACTGGTAATCTCCTGTCCGTCATGAAACCAGGAAACCTGAATAGGTGGTGACCCATAAACTTTGCACTCCAGTACAGCAGAAGAACCCAGCTGACCATATGTTTCTTTCAGTTTTCTTGTGAAAGAAGGGGGTATAATACGATCTGTATTTGTTAAAAAGAATAAATTACCATACAGGAGATTAAAATGCAAAAAGTTCCCCATGCATAATAAAATCAGTTAAATTTCTTTTGATGTATCTGCTTTAACAATCTGCCTCTACACACCTAAGTCATTGAAAAATAGATAGCTGATGACTAAGGATATGCTGGAGATTTCATTCACACCTTTTGCAGTTCTTTTTCATAAGCAACACTATTGCATGAGCTGTCCAAGACATGTAGATTAAAGGTGAAGCAATCAAGCTCTTGCAACAACTCCTGCTCCTCAGAGGTTAGGTAGGCATCTATTCTTGATGCCTGTCAAAGTGGCATGCAAGTACTCCTAAGAATATACAAGCAATGAGCCTCTCAGGCTGCCAGTCGTGAGAAAGAGTTTGCTATCTGAAGATTTTGTAAAAGAACTCTAGGATCAGATGCGACTCAAAAAGAGAAGTTCACTAACCTGAAACATGCACTGAAGCTGTGCAACTGCTTTTACCAACACTGTTTTTCACCTCAAAAGTATATTCTCCACTGTCTTCTGGTCCTGTACTGAGGATCTTAAGCCCAGATACTTTGTTGAAGAAACTGATTTTATATTTATGGTCAGTGGACAGTTCATTCCCATCCTTAAACCACCTAGCAGTAAGCTCTGGTGTGCCGTCTACTGTGCATTCCAGAGTACAAGAGTCTCCAGCTGTAACTTTGACTGGGCCTGGCTTCTCTACAATGACTGCAGGTTCTGCAATGAGATGCAAGCCACATTTTTAAAAACAACAATGCAATAGTTATTAGTATAATAAAAACTGAAAGATTAAAGCATTTTAAAACACATTGTGTTTTTTATCCCATGCTACCAACCTAGCACTGTCACCGTGGCAAAACATTCCTGAACTCCAGCATCATTTTTTATCTGACATACGTATTTCCCAGTGTTGTCTGGTTCTGCATTTCCAATCCGCATAGTTGCAATGTTTTCTGAGTAGGAGATCCAAAGATTATCACTTTCTCTAATGATTTCCCCTTTGTCTTTTAACCACAGAACAGAAATGGGCTGTGATCCTTCTACTGCAGCCTGCAGTTCAATCGACTCCCCAACAACAACAGTAAGGTCACTCAGCTTCTTCACAAAGGTTGGTGGTGCTATTTAAGAGAAGATATTTAACAGTAAAAAAACACGCCGAGAGCGGAAAAGTAGGAGGAGAATGACAGGAACAACAAAATGCCAAGAAGGTGCCAAGCTTTATACAAACCTCTTAGTGTTACAGAGCCAATACAGGAGTCACTTCCCACATCATTTACAGCTTTACAGTGATATTCACCAACATCTGTGGTATCCACACTAAGAATGTGAATACTAGCTAGGTAGTTCTCAGACATGACCTTATACTTCTTGCTGCTCCGAATTTCTCGTTTGTCTTTATACCATGAAATTTGGAATGGAGGAGTGCCCTGAAGCTCACATTCCAGGTGAATATCAGACCCTTTCAAGGTCTGGACTGGATGGGGCTTCTTGGTAAAAATGGGTGGTGCTGAAATAAAAAAGGGATTAAAGTTTGTGTTACTTGAGCAAAGGAGATTAAAGAGGACAGATTATTCAAGCAGCCATTCTGATGCTGAACAGCAAAGACAAATCATAAATAAGAAAGGTCTCCCACAACATAAAACAGGCAAGAGATTTGCCATCGATTCAGACAGGTTTTGGCCTCTCTGACTAAAGAAAGTGGGATTTAGCAGCTTTTCCACGAAAGAGGACTCATACAGATAGGAAGGCAAGGAAAGAATTGGAATTCTGACCTTTTACTTTCAGTGAGGTGCTGGTGCTTGCACTACCTGCTGGATTCTGAGCTTCACAAGTGTAATCACCACTGTCTTCAACACTGAGGTTGTGCATTTCAATGACTGCCACTGAATCCACAAAGGACATTTTGTATTTTTCACTGGGATGGATCTCTGTTTCTCCTTTGTACCAGGTGACTTTGATTTCTGGAGATCCACCTATTTTGCATTCGTACTTAGTGGAATCATGCTGTTTCACAAGTCTTGAGGAGTCTAGTTTCTTAATAAACCGTGGTGGTTCTGGAAAGTCAGAAAGGGGAGATGATGCTTTAAACTGTATTGATTCTTTGAAGAAGCAGGGAAATATGTAACAGAAAACGTAAACTTTGGGGACTTATGCAAACATCCTAATTTTGCAATTACTATGAAATTTTTTTCATTATTTCAGGTTGGTCCAAAATCTTCCTAAAGGAAGCAAACAAGTTCTCTATCTGCATTTCTGTTAGTTTCTCCTTACTTCATTGTCCCACTCTACTTCTCCTTCTATGTATTCAGCACAGATCAGCTGACATGTTGTTTTCTTTAAGTAATATCCTCTTGCAGTATATGAGTAATCAAAATGCCTGATGGAAATGCAAGAATCCAAACTGTTCAGCCAAGAAATATTATAAAGAGCATTTATGCTGAACATTATAGCAACTGCTTTGTATTTTAATACTGATATAGTCAATAAGTGTACCTGCATTATAACCCTTAACACATTTATTGCAAAGCCAAACGTAAGGGTACATAAAAGGAATGAAAGTCAAGGAGCTTAGGTAGCAAACAAAAGAGGTTCAAAATAAACATGCTGGGAAGAATTATGAGAAAGCTGGTATTACAGAAATTGGAGTTAAAGGTCCTGTGACTGAAAAGTAAACCGGATGGTTACATTTTGTTCTGTAAGGAGAGAAACGAGTAGAAGTTTGACACTTTTCATCAAAGGTACCATACAGATGATTCATAATCACAAGACTGACTGCTCATAGATCAAAGATATAACTAGTAAAACCAAGAGGTGGTAATGTGGGCACAACAAACAAATCTCTCTGCAAAATAGGATGACTGCCTCTTTGTGCATCTGTCTGTAAAGTGTAGGAAGAATAACTATTTTATTGTTGGTTACTTTAACTTGTGGGACATTTGCAGAACATCCTATGCTAGTAACAAAACTTCCTTAGAGTTTCTAAAAACAGAAAGGATGGCTTATTGACACAGGGACTCTTGTAGCCTTAGTAATTTACTATCAGATTTCACTTTGACAAAGACTTGATTATCTATCTGCACATTAGCTGGTGCTGAGTAGCCACACTCTAATTCCCTTCCTTTCCAAAAATGAGGATATACAAGTTGGTAAGTTATATACTTAGAATGTAACAGTTTCTAGAGCCTAGAGCAATTGTTAAAAAAAACAGATTGGGAACATGAGATGTTAAAGTGTGAAAGTTAACAAAAAACTGGGATATTTTCAAGGTCAATTGAATGAAAGATATTAATTCTACAAACAACAGGCTGTGTGTCATAGAAGTGAGACTGCATCTGCTCAAATTGAACACATGCAAATCAATGCACACAAAGAGCTTGCCCTTCCAAGTTCTATAGAAACTGACTGACAAACAATGGACATCATTAATTTTACAGCCCTTGGGAAATGGTACAAATTCTACAGGATTGAAATGAGTGCCAGTGTAAATTCAGAATCAATAAAAGAAAATAATAATCCGGGGGGGGGGGAAAGAATTTCAGGATTTTATGAATAAAGTGTTGAAGAGTAAGAAAATAAATAAGGTTCATCGGCAACATTTTATGAATGGTAACACCAGTCAAGTAAACCTATCAGTAACATTATAATCAATAATAAACAGAATTGTGACTCTGGTGGAAATAAGATTTAAATCTGTTGAAGAGGTTAGATTTCTTGCTACCATTTTTAAACGCATTTGTAAGCCAAGCTACATAATAACAGCATCCCTACTTGCCACTGAAACCACAGGTAGTTCAGTCTGCCACACTCTTCACACTCGCACCAAGAAAAATCCCTATTAATAAAATATAATCTAGATATACTTAATATATTTGACAAGCAATTAATACAAAATCTTGCTAGTGGTATTTCAGCTTCTTGTGTTATATCAGAGAGTAAAAGTCATAGTAAATATTCTTGAAATGTTTTGGGTTTTTCCCCTCCCAAATTCATAGAGAAAGCACTAAACCAACCATTTGAACTCATGCATAATTTAAGTAGTGTATTTTGCATTTGTTCTTTTATAAAATCAGTAAGAATGAGATATCCAGAACTGCCTATGTTGAAAAAATTACACTAATATTCAAGGATAACTTGTACCAGGACAGTTTGATCCAGTCATACAATTTAGACCATTTAGATACTATGTGGAGAAGAAAGAGTTGACGGAATGGATATTTGCACAAAGTCTGCCCTCAGATCCTCCAATTTTGCTGTCTAGAACAGCAGTTTTCAATGTTTTCAGTCTGTGGAAGAGTAAAACTATTTGCAGGAGCTGCATACCCAGTAAAAATATATTTAAGTCTCATAAGTGAAATGAGTTTCCCTCAGTCACCTTTCCCTACCCTGGACAACTTAGTGAATGTCACTGCTGGAGAAAGACTTTAAGGAAGACAGATTTTGCTGGCCAGTAGGGCCATTCATAAAGGGACAACAGGGTACCAAGTCAGAGTTAACATTTCAGTTGAAGAATCCCTTTGATAAGACAAGTCATGCACTATACCAGACCAGAAGAAAGATGAGTAAATATTTAAGTATTACAATAATATTTAAACGAAATAAGACATCTTAGTATAGCCTCTCATAAAGGTTGTTAGTCTCACACATATCTACATTCAGGGTTTTGTTTTCCGGTTGTCTGCCTTGCAAAGAAAAGCCTCACGAATGCTAAAGCTCACAGCAATACCTTGTACAGCCAGCTGAGCTGCGCACGCATCCTTTCCGACACTGTTGCTGGCAGTACACGTGTAGAGTCCAGCATCCCCTTTACCGACATTTAGGACTGTCAAGCTGGCTGTGTTTTCCACCAGCGTCATCTTGTAGTTGCCACCTGGACGGATCTCTCTGTTGTCTCTGGTCCAAGTAATCCTCATGGGAGCAGAGCCAGTTACGTGGCACTTAAAGGTTGCACTTTCCCCTCGGGCCACATCGATAGATACTGGCTTGATGTCAAAGAAGGGAGGTTGCAGATGTTCTGCAAAGAGGAAAGCATGGCAGAGCTCACCACCAAGCCCTCTTCACTGCACACTGCACCATGCCATGCCCATGCTCCCTGGCCACCATACAGTGGGCAGAGTGGGAAAAAGGGCAAAGAAATAAAAGAGCGAAGACATACAAAAGATTTTTTGTTTAGGTGTGAGGTACAAACCTGTGAGGAGAAGTTTGGCACTGGAAGATGCAGTCCCCAGAGCATTTTGGGCTGAGCAAGTATATTGGCCACAGTAAGCCATACTAGTTTGCAAGATCTGGAGACTCGCTACGTTATTTAAGAAGGCTGATTGGATGTTATCACTGTCGCTTAAGAGAACCCCATCCTTGTACCAAGACACCTGGATAGGCTCTGAGCCATTTATGCGGCAATCAAATGTCACTGGAGCACCAACCACCTCCTGAATATCTTTCAGTTTTCTGGCGAATGCAGGGGGGAGTTGACGTTCTGCAAAACAATAATAATCACCACGGTAAATAGGAAGCCACCCTGTCAATCTAGAATGAATTAATTGGGAAATTAATAAGAACCCCCTTCTGTAGACGACAAAGAGTTTCTACAAACTACCCCAGAAAAGAGTGGCCCTTGGCCTATCACCTTTAACAACAAGCAAAGCTGTGGAGGTGGCAAAGCCCACACTATTTTCTGCTTTGCAGATATATTCTCCAATGTCACTGTCCTCCACGGTGGAGAATGCCAGCGTTGCCACATTATTCTTGAAGTGCATTTTGTAAGCCTGTGTTGATCTGAGCTTGGTGTCATCTTTGTACCAGGACACCTTAATTTCTGGCGCACCACCAATCTGGCATTTTAAGATCAAGGGTTCGCCAACCTTCACCTCCACACGGTCCAGGTGCGTGACAAAATAGGGTGGTTCTAGGGAAGAAGAGAGCATGGTGAGCAGAGGCAGAGCATCACTAGGGTGCCTTAGGGGGATCAGGGGTGATGCATACCTAAGATGGATACAAGGCTGTGGCAAACATCCCCACCCGCCTCATTTGCCACCTCACAGGTGTATTCTCCTTCATCACTCTTTGTGCTATTGAAGATTTCAAGAATGCCAGATTTGTCAGTAGTTGTAACACTGCAGCGTGGAGACTGAGCAATAGGCATGCCATTTCTTTTCCAGGTAATAGAGATGGGAGGGGTGCCTATGTAGCTGCTTTCAAGCACAATGGACTTCCCCTGCTCCACACTGAAATCACTTAATTTCTTCACAAAGACTGCAGGTTCTGTGGGGAAGCATAGATCCATAGTGAGAGGGACAGGTGTGTCAGCACTGCAGGCAGAACTTGAAGGGAGATACCTGCGCATACAGGCATACACACAAACACACCTTTCACAAAGAGTTGGGTTGTGCATGAGGCACTTCCAGCATCATTTGTGACCACACAGGCATAGTCCCCGCTGTGGCCTGGTTCCACGTTATACAGCTGCAGCTGTGCCACAGACTCATCCAGAGAGATGGAGCAGTTGCTGTCTGGCACCAACTCTCTGATGCCTCGGAACCAGGTCACTTTGAAGGGAGTGCTGCCCTTGATATAGCTGGTGAATGTCACACTTGATCCAGGCAAAACTTCCTGGGGATCAGGTGTCTTCATAAAAGAAGGTGGTTCTAAGGATCACGCGAAGAAACAAAGAGAAAGAAAGATGTTAATAGGAGAGTCTCTGTGGGGAAGGAAAACTGGAGCAGGTTTGAGTCCAAACAAGAAAAAAAAAAAAAAAGAGCAAGAGAGAAAGAAGGAGGAGAGAGAAAAAAAAGAGAGAGAAAAATAAGAAAACATGAGAAAACAGAGGGAAAGAAGAGGGAAGAATTTTGTTGAAGGGGCTGTCGTATCCTCCCACTGACCTTGTACAGTCAAGAAGGCACTGCATTCATCAGATCCAGCCACATTGGCTGCCACACAGGTATATGGCCCTGTATCTGTGACGTCCAAGGCATTCAGCTTCAAAGCACAAATGTTATCCAAGAATGAGATTTCATATTTTTCTCCACTAACAATCTCATTCCCATCCTGAAACCAGGCCACAGATATGGGGGCTGTGCCAGACACTTTGCACTCCAGAAGCACTGAGGATCCCAGCACCCCATTTGTTTCCTTTAGTTTTCTTGAGAATGAAGGAGGAACAAGACGATCTAAGTAGGACAGGGCAGAAGAGTAGAAAGAAAAGTGTTGTGGGTTTTTTTTTTTTCAGGGGAGAAAAAAAAAGCTTCCTTTAAAGACAAGTGTGAACAACAAAGACATAGAGCTGACCTGAAACATCAACTGAAGAAGTGCAGCTGCTGTCCCCCACCTCATTGTGCACCTCAAAAGTATACAAGCCCCTGTCTCCCCTGTCTGCAGAAAAGACTTTCAAAGTGGATATATTGTTGAAAAAGGTAATTTGGTATTTGCGGTCGCTCCTTAGTTCTCTGCCGTCTTTGTACCACTTGGTGATAAGTTCAGGTGTTCCTCCTACCTTGCACTCCAAGGTAAAAGGATTGCCAGCCATTACTGTGATTGGCTCAGTCTTCTCTAAGATGACTGCTGGTTCTGAAATAGGAAGGGAGGAGTCAGTGTGTCACCAAGAAATATACCTGCAGACTGGTAAACACAGGGTAAGAGCAGAAAATAAAGGCTGTTGGAGGCAATCGTGCAAGCTGTAAGAAGCCTGTGAAGCAGTCTATACCCACCTAGGACTTGTAAAAAGGCAGAGCACTCCCGCATGCCAGCATCATTTTTGATCTGGCAGATGTACTTCCCGACATCAGCTCCCTCTGCTCTGGCAATCTCAAGAGTTGCGATGTTGTCCATAAACCACATTTGTACATTTTCACTCTCCCTAATAACTGCACCCTTGTCCTTGAGCCAGACAACAGAAATTGGTGGGGATCCTTCCACCACTGCTTGCAGGGTTGTTGGCTCCCCGACGAAGATTGCAGTGTCACTCAGCTTCTTGGTGAAGCGTGGGGGTTCTGATGACAAAAACAAGGAGGCAGAGGAGGGTTAATCACACATGCCTGATTGGAAGAGGGACAGCCAGGAGATCAAGAAAAGAGGGCAGTGATGCTATTGATCCTCTAGCATACAAACCTTTGAATTTCACTGGGCAGGTGCAAGTGTCGCTTCCCACCTCATTCATAGCTTTGCATTGATATTCTCCAGTATCTTGAGATTCCAGATTAAGAATATGAAGACTGGCAGTGGAGTGCTTTGCTGTCACCTTGAACTTCTTGCTGCTTCTGACCTGCCTCCGGTCCTTAAACCAAGCCACCTCAAAGGGTGGCGTCCCTGCTATCTCACACTGGAGGATAACATCTGAGCCTTTAAGTGTGTCCACAGGGCTCGGCACCTTGCTAAAAACAGGTGGTTCTATAAAAAAAGAATCACATCATAATGTGTGAGTCTCCTTCTTTGGATGGGTTTCTGGGTAGTAGCAGGAGGCAACATACTCAGGAAGGGGGCCTACACTTATTTTTGTAAATCCATATTTAGGTCCCAAATATGTGGCCTCACCTCTAAAAAATGCTGAGCCCTCAGCAACTCCCAGCAAGCCATCCCAGCACTCAGAGTCTCAAGGGCAGAAAATGTGGCACTTCTGCACCTGTTTAGAGTCAGTTCCGCTCCCGAAAAGCCACTCTCCCCTCTCTCCAGGACCACATTCCAGCTTTCCCCCCCTCTTTCCATTCATGAAAGCTACCATCAGTGAGACTCAGCAACACAGCCTCCTCTTCCGTCTTAAATTTCATTTCTGACGGGATCACCGTGTATAAAGAGGAGGCAGAAGGATGGCTGCAAAGTATACCCAGCTCCCTCACCACAGCCGGTGCTCCATCTATTCCATGCTTTCCTTGTGATCTGATAAGCTTGTCTTATTCAGCTTGCAATTGACTTACATGGGGAGACAAAGGAACGGCTGCACAGTGCTGAACACCCACCCACATGAAGTGCCTGGTATCCCCTGCTTAAACACAGCAGCATTTGAATGTGAGAGTGGCTGGAGAGACACTCTCCCAGCAGCCAGCAACTGCCATAGCACCAGCTCCCTGTCCAAGGGGATGTGCAGCAGGAAGCGGGCCAGGAAGACAGGGATTCTGGTGGTGTGTGGAGCCATGCTGCTAACCTTTCACTGCAACTGAAGTGCTGCAGCTGGCTGTGCCAGCAGAGTTATGGGCTTCACATATGTAATCGCCGGCATCTTCATTGTTGGCACCCATGATGGTTAGCGTCGTCACGGACTCTACAAAGGACAGGTGGATCCTGTCGCTTGCCTGGAGTGCCTGATCATTTTTGTACCACATGGTTCTGATCTCTGGTGTGCCACTGATCTTGCATTCAAGTTGAACTGTATCCCCCTGCTTCACGAACCGCAAAGCTTCAGGCTTCTTGATGAACTTGGGAGGTTCTGCAGAACAGAATAAGTATGTTGAGAGTGACAGTATACCTGTTTGCCATGTGAAATCTACAGTGCTGAGCAAGAGTTATGGGGAGCACAAGAGTACTGGGGCACAAGAAAGCAGCTGGCTGTATCCCCAACCAGAGTTTCCTCTCAAGAAAAGACGCAAGATGGAGAAAAGAAGGTGAAGAGAACAACTAAAACTATGTTCTGTGAACTTTGGAGCCTGCTGCATAAGGCATCTGGAGCTGTAAAAAACACATGAAGGATGATTGCTCCATCCAAGGGAAATTTTACTGTTACCTTTAAGGGGCGAAAATATCTCCAGTCCAGCATGAAAGATTTTACAAACCCTTCACCCCAGGAGCAGCAGAAACACGGTAAGGATAGTTTTACTTGCTTACACATCTTTAAAGTATAGTTCTGCATGAAGAACTTAAGTGATTCATAGTCTAGATTAAAACAGCAATTCAGAAATCCAGTTGAAATCTTTAGCAAATTTGTAGAGTCACCAATGCTGGCCTACAAATGCAAGGTAGTTGTATTTACCGTATCACCATTTTCCATATAGTAATTGCTATGTATGAATACCACTGTGACGGTAGTTTAAGCACCAATGACAAAGCAAAAAGTCAGGTGAGTGCAACTCTCCATACAAACAGCTTCACAAGGGGACCTTTCCCCTTGGAGATTTTGCAGACACACAAAGCTTCTATTGTCACCCAGTATGACAGGAGAATGTCACCACATGGTGTATATCTGCTTTCTGGAAAGCTAATTTCTATATATTTACAAACTGGAATAGGTGGAAGATAAGACTCAGTAACAACCAGGTCTCTTTACCCAAGAAAAAGAAAACACACAAACAAAGGTGACTTAATCTTGATACCTTTGACACTGAGTTGGGCAGAGCAAAAGTCTTTCCCAGCTTCATTACTAGCTTGGCAAGTATATTGGCCAGAGTCTCCTTTACCCACTCTGAGCACTCGAAGGTGAGCTGTGTTGGCTACAAATGTAATATTGAAGTTTCCTCCAGTTCGTATCTCCCGACCATCCTTGGACCAGGTGATGTGTATTGGCTGGGCTCCCGTAACATGACATTCAAAGTCAGCACTTTCTCCAAAAGGCACATCAATAGATTCTGGTTTGGTGTCAAAGACTGGTGCTTGCTTCGGTTCTAGAAACACAAGAAAACAGTGTAATACTCACACCTCATAAAAAAGCTAATCCAACACACAGATACCATTGCATGTATGAAATGGGAAGGATGAAACTAAAGTTTTATAAGCCAACACACCTGCCACTGTGAGCCTAGCACTTGTGGTGGCAGTGCCCACAGCATTGGTGGCTGTGCACGAGTACTGTCCAGTATGATTCATCTCTGTTCGCATCAGTTGCAGCACTGCAACGTTATCTACAAATGATGTGTTCACATTGTGGTCATCACTTAGCAGCACACCATCTTTATGCCAAGTCACAGTAATGGGTTCTGAGCCATTGAGCCGACACATAAATTTAAGAGGTAAACCAACAGGGTGCTCAATGTCCTTTAATTTTCTTGCAAAGGAAGGTGGTCGTTTGCGCTCTAGAAGAAAGGAAGTAAAAGATAACTATGTCCCAGGAAGCATTTTTTTTAATAGTTTTGCAAGAGAAAAAGAATTTGTAGCAAGCTAATATAAAATCATCACCTTGAACTGTTAAGAGAGCCTTTGTAGATGCAGTTCCTACACTGTTTTCTGCCTTGCAGATATATTCTCCACTGTCATTGTTATCCACTTTGTTGAAAATAAGTGTAGCAACGTTGTCTTTAAAGAATACTTTGTACTCAGGAGTAGATCTGAGTTTTGTATCACCTTTGTACCAAGATACCGTGATTTCTGGTGTTCCAGCAACACGGCATTGCAATGTTGTATAATCCCCAACTGACACCTCAAGAGATTCCAAGTGTGTAACAAAATAGGGAGGTTCTACAAAAGAGAAGCAATTAGATAGGCTCACTATAGTGCCAGGCCTTGGAAAGCATACACTAGAAAGAACAGGCAAGAAAAAGAAGCAAAGGGAGCACACACCTAAGGTAGAGACTACAGCCTCACAAACATCTCGTCCTGCCTCATTTTCAACATGGCAAGTGTATTCTCCTGCATCTTCTTTGGTGCTCTCAAGTATTTCCAGGATGCAGGATTTCTCTGTGGTGGTGATGCTACACTTCTGAGATTGAGTGATGGTGTGGCCGTTCTTCTTCCATGTCACAGAGATGGGCAGGCTGCCTGTGTAAGTGCCCTCCAGGATGATGGGCTTGCCAGGCTCCACATACTGATCACTCAGTTTCTTCACAAAGACAGCTGGTTCTAATGAAGGGTAAGAAGTCACAAATGTTGAGCACAACAGGACAAATGGAGGGAAGGAAACAATATTGTAAGATAAATAGAGAGACGCAATATTTACAAACCTTTTACTGTAAGGTGTGTTGTACAATTTGCCCTGCCAGCATCATTAGTCACTAGACAAGTGTACTCTCCACTTTGGAGAGGAGTTACATCAAACAACTCAAGCTCTACAATGGAGTCCTCCAAGTAGATATTGCATTTGTCCCCTGGCACAAGCTCATTTGCCCCTCTAAACCAGTTCACCTTAAAAGGAGGGGTTCCTCTGATAACACATGTAAAAGTGATGCTTGTGCCTGGCAAGACATCCAGAGGCTCTGGTGTCCTCTCAAAAGAAGGTGGTTCTAAATACACAAGAGAAAAAGAGAATTAAGACAGGTTGCTACAGCATAACCCTGGCAATTCCCCACACATACTGAAGATAAAGAACAAAATCCTTATTTTCCAGTCAATAATTTTCCCCAAGTATATTTACAAAAGACCATAGGCAATTCCAAGAGAGAAAGAGAAAATAATAGCTCAGAAAGCTTCCTGACTATCATATACTGACCTTGTACGGTCAATACAGCACTGCATTCATCTGAACCAGCTATGTTGGTAGCTTTACAGGTGTAAGTTCCAGTATCTGAGTTGCTCAGTGAATTCACTTCTAAAATACATAGGTTATCTGAAAATGTGATTTGATGTTTTTCCCCATTGACTAACTTAAGTCCATTTTGGAACCAAGTAACAGAAATAGGAGGTGAACCCAAAACTTTGCATTCCAACAATGCTGAGGAACCCAGGACACAAGGGGTATCCTTTAGTTTTCTTGTGAAAGACGGAGGAATGATTCGATCTGCATAAGAAAACATAACAAATCCATAGTTAGAGAGAAAAGGAGGGAAAGAATGGAAGAAAGGAAAGAGAATATGACCAAACGAAAGTTTTTGTAAAAGGCAGAGGACAAACTATCCAACCAACCTAAAACATCAACTGATGCTGTGCAACTGCTTTTCCCCACGTCGTTCTGCACTGCAAAAGTATACAATCCACCATCTTCCTTTTCTGCATCCATAATTTTAAGTGTAGATACTTTATTGATGAAAGTAATTCTGTATTTTTGGCTGCTGGTCAGCTCTTTACCATCCTTGAACCACCCGGTGGAAAGCTCTGGTGTGCCTGCCACTTTGCACTCCAAAGTACAGGCATCTCCTACAGTAACTCTCATTGGCTCTGCTTTCTCTACAATGACTGCAGGCTCTGCAAGGAGAGATAGGCAACATGTATGGTAAAATCAGGATTTGATTAGTACTAGCTATAAGTATTATAGCACTAAAAGATGGAGCTTACACAGTTGATGCTAAGGATATCCCAGTTTGTTGGGCTGGGGAATTTTTCAGCTGTTTTTCCCACCCTCTATTCTACCCTAAACTAGAGATTTCAGATGCTCTCCAAAATGAAGTAAAAATATTTTAGAACTCCTAGGAGAGAAATACAACTGTCTGTCCCTCTCCAAGCAGGCCCAAGTAGAAGACCTAAAACAGAAATCCAGTCAACTGGATCCCATCACAGTGTAGAGGCTTATGTTTCCTTTCAGCCATGTCCCTGGACAAATAGAATTAAGGAACCTGACTACAGCTTGTTGGGGACACAAGGATTCTCTGTTTTGATTGTTTTGAACTTAGGGGCATAAGTAAAGCATACAGCTGACACTAATTAGCCGAGTTCCTAACTTAAAAAA
The DNA here is from genome assembly GCA_013400615.1 of Syrrhaptes paradoxus. NCBI lineage: Eukaryota > Metazoa > Chordata > Aves > Pterocliformes > Pteroclidae > Syrrhaptes > Syrrhaptes paradoxus. Next base: position 14,939 of record VZTO01018907.1, read on the forward strand.
AAAATCTTTTATGAACTTATGCTTTTTACCAACCTAGAATAGTTAAGGTAGCCATGCACTCGCGACTTCCAGCATCATTTCTGATCTGACAGATGTATTTTCCAGCATTGCTTGTTTCTGTGCTCAAAAGTTGTAAAGTTGCAATATTTTCCATAAATGTGATCTTCGTTTTTTCACTTTCTCTAATAATTTCCTCTTTGTCTTTAAGCCACTGCACAGAAATTGGCTGGGAGCCCTCCACTCTTGCCTGGAACTCTACTGGTTCACCAACCACAACAGTCATGCTGTTTATTTTAGTCAAGAATTTTGGTGGTTCTGAAGAAGAAATATGCAGTTATAGTAAATAATCACAGTGTCTATGTAAAGAACAGCAATGAAGTGCCATTGGGAGCACTGTAGAATGTATATGTGTCAATACTTTACCTTTCAGCTTCACAGTGCAAAAACAAGTGTCACTTCCTACGTCATTCTGGGCTTTGCACTGATATTCACCAACATCTGCAACTTCAACATTAAGAATGCGAACACTTGTATGGTAGTTTTTGGCTGTAACTTTATACTTCTTACTACTGCGGATTTGTCTCCTGTCTTTGTACCAGGTAACATCAAATGGTGGGGTTCCTGAAATCTCACATTCCAGGTTAACCTCAGTTCCTTTGAGCATGTCTACTGGAGAGGGCTTCCTGCTAAAGACTGGAGGTTCTAACAAAGGAAGAAAGGAACAATTTTAGAAAATAATCTGGAGCTATTTGATCAACAAACAGTTTACTGATAGCAGCTTCTACACAGTGAGACTGCTGAGAAAATCAACAGAATAGGCAGGGACTTTCCTCATTTTCTGGGCACATTACAAAACAACCTTGCAGGTAGGTGAGCATTCAGGGCTCTTAGTTCCTCTGTAGAAAAGGTAAACAGAGGGGTGATCCTTGGCAGAGAGGGTACAGGACTCATTTACTGGTAGTAGTCTCAAATACAGGGTGTAAAACTGACACTGATCGGTTTGGGTCTGTTCTTTTTCTTTATATTCCAGCTCCTTGGTATAGCAATTCCCACTATGGTCTGTCTTGGACATTGATAACTATAGAAATGGACAACACCTAGCTTAGGACTCAGGACTCATCTGCATTAAGAACAACACCTCTCTTGTTCAGGCACTGGCAGAAGGGGCGAGGGGGCATCAAGAAACAAACATGACATGAAGAAAAAGGCAATCCTGAAATAATAAATTAATCTCATGTTCCTGTGGATTTCCAAGGGATAAAACCACCAGGGAAATACAGGATGTACTCAGAGAACAAGAGGACAGCTAACCTTTCACTGTTACTTTGGTGCTACAGCTGGCCTTGCCGGCAGGATTGTGAGCTTCACAGATGTAGTCACCACTCTCATCAGTACTGAGATGATTCATTTCAAGGACGGCCACAGAGTCAATGAATGATGTCCGGAATTTTTCACTGGCAACAATTTCATGGTCATTTCTGAACCACAGTACCTTCATCTCTGGAGATCCACTTACTTTGCACTCAAGCCGGGCTGAGTCACCCTGCTTGACTACTTTTGCCGCCTCTAGCTTCTTAGCAAATTTGGGTGGTTCTAAAAAACCAGAAAAGTCAGGTCAGGAAGGTTTGAATTAATACTGGAAAGAAAAGAGGAGGGAAAATAGCTAAACAACTGTGGGTTGCAAAGGTAGGGTAGGGAATTTGATCGACAGTGTATCAAAGATCACAGAGGTGGACTTGGCAAGAAAGGGAAGAAAAGAAGTTGACAACAAAGACTGCAATACAACAAAGAGTGCACACCTGTTACCACCAATGTTGTAGTGCAAGAGTCACTGCCAACATCATTTGAAATGTGGCAAGTGTAGTGCCCACTCCTAGAAGTATCCACTGAATAGAGGGTTAAGAACCCAGTTGACCCTTCAATCCCAATGAAACAAGTTGGACCAGATACAAGTTCTAAGTCTTCTTTGAACCACTTTACTGTAAAGGGTGGTGTTCCTTTTAGTGTGGCCTTGAACTCCACTGTGGAATCTGGGATGGCTTGCTGGCTTTCAGGTTTTACTAAGAAGCTTGGTGGCTCTGCAGTTTTTAAGAAAAAGAAATGTTCAGTTACATCAGAAATGTCTAAGAATGAAGAAAACCAGTGAGGTAAGCATAGAGACCAAGATTTCAGCATTAGTATTAAGATGTATAAGAGTGTTATGTTAGCATAAGATTCAAGATATTTTCCCAGCATCTATCACAAATAAGAAGAAGTAGTAAAAGAGTTTCAAACCTTTCACAGTCAGGACAGCACTGCAAGAATCATTTCCAGCAACATTAGAAACACTGCATGTGTAATTTGCACTGTCTGCCAGCTCTAGATTAGCAATCTCAAGTGACATAGTGTTCTCATGGCAGAGGCTTCTATATTTTGCACTGTCAGTTATCTCTTTTCCATCCTTAAACCATTTTGCAGTAATGGGGAGTGACCCAGAGACTTTGCACTCCATTTGGATAGAAGATCCCAGAATGGCATCCTTCTTCGTTAGCTTTTTGATAAATGCAGGAGGAATTGATTGATCTGCCCAACAAAAAAAATGGCAAAAACACACTTATTAGCTTCTTGCCTATCTTTCACGAACAGAGATAATTATTTTTTCATTCACTCCTTGTTGTATTGGCGAATTTGCCAAATTATAATACAAACCTAGCACAGTCAGAACAGCTTCACAGGTGCTACTTCCGAAGTCATTTTCAACCTTAAAACTGTATGTACCACTATCCTCCTTTGATACAGGTTCAATCCTGAAACTGGCCACATTGTTTTCAAAGCCCATTGTGTAGTACCTACTGGGCAGGAGCTGTTTGCCATCTTTGTACCATTTTATTCGGAGCTCTGGTGTCCCAGCCACGGTACATTCCAAAGTCACAGGGTCTCTTTCAGTGACTTTAAGTGATTTAGCCTTTTCTATGATCCGTGCAGGCTCTAAGGTATAAAGTGTATGAAAATGGCAGTTAGCTACAGAGACAGGGGACTACTGACTTTCCAAGTACTCATCAAAGGTGAGCTTGAAGTGTCACACCTTGTACACACCTTGTACAAAAAGCAAAGCAAAGCACTTCTCCATGCCAGACTCATTCTTTGCCTGGCAGGTGTATCTCCCTCTGTGGCTGAGGTCAATATCGGTAAGCTTCAGTGTGGCCACGCTGTTCTCAAGGGTAATATGGTGGTGTTCATCATCTTCTAGTATTTTCTCATCTTTTATCCATGACACAGATAAGGGTTGAGCACCTGCTATGATGCACTGGAAGAATGCAGTACCTTTCAAAATGCTAGTGACGTTCTCCAGCTTCTTGACAAAGGATGGCGGCTCTGTGGTGTGAGGTTTTGTTTGTTGTTGGAAGAGAAGTCATGGAAAGGGAGGAGGGGAGAGAAGGGTCATATAAAGTCATCCTAGTCACTACAGTTTAGGTAGGGAACATAATGTTTGGGGTATGCTTCCTAGAGGACTGACCTTTTAAGCTGAGCCTTGTGCTGCAAGAACAGCTCCCACCTTCATTTGATATAATGCACTGGTATTCACCAACATCTGAGACATCACAGTTAGTCACATTAAGAGTAAATACTGATTCTTTGGTAGAGATGGCATATTTCTTGCTGCTGAACATCTCCTTATTGTTCTTCAGCCACTTCACCTCAAATGGAGGCGTACCAGTCACTTCACACTCTAGTGTGGCCTCCAAACCCTTCACTACCTCGGTGGGTCTCAACTCCCGAACAAATGTTGGAGGCTCTACAAAGAGGAATGAGGGGAAAGTAGATAGTAACCATGAATAGTTTTGAGGGGAGAGGAAGCCTCCCCTACTCCATCACCACAACTATGTGGCACAGCTGGATGATGACAAAATGTTCAAAACCAACCTTTTACTTTCAGCTCGATGCTGCAGCTCTCACTACCTGCATCATTGTGGGCTTCACAAACATAAATCCCACTATCCGACACTCTGGCTTGAGTGACTTTCAAAGTGGCTAAACCGTCTATGAAGGAGATGCCGTACTTAGCTTGGTCAGTCACTTCATTCCCATCCAGGTACCATGTGACATGGATCTCTGGTGTACCTACTACCTGGCACTCAAAAGTGGTCGACTGTCCTTCACGCAAAGCTACTACAGAAGTTGGCATCTGAATAAATCTGGGGGGCTCTAGAAGATGAACAGAAAAGGTGAGGCTTTATAATATTCAAGGGGTCATTAAAAAATACAAGAATTTCCTACCCCTTCCCCCCAAAATTGCACTGAAAAAAATTAGAACCACATAGATAAGAAGAATGTTGGGTTGCACACCTTTTACAAACAAAGCTGCTTTGCAAGTTGCAGACCCCACATCATTGCTTATCTGACAAGTGTAGTTCCCCGAGTCAGATGTCCTAGCTGAGAAGAGCTCCAGCACACTAGACGTGTCGTCCTTCCAGACAGATCGAGTGGCTCCAGAGAGGAGCTCCTGGCTGTCTTTAAACCACTTTATCTGCAGAGGAGTAGAGCCTTTCACCAGTGCTTTAAACTGAACCCTAGCATTGGGCACAACCTCTTGGGACTGGGGTTTTTCCACAAAATATGGTGGTTCTGTAACATGTAAAAAGGAAGAAAGAGGATTACTCTGAGACAGGGGAATTCCAAAATTATGAATGAGAGACCTATCACAAGACAAAGAAGGAACTCAAACCTTTGACTGTTAAGAATCCACTGCATTGGTTGCTTCCTGCCTTATTTGTTGCTTCACAGGTGTAGGAGCCACTGTCTGTGCCTTCCAGTTTATTGATTTCCAGAAATGCAGTATTATCATGGAAAGAGTATTTGTGCTTTTCACTTGCTGTTATTTCTTGGCCATCCTTGTACCACTGGATACTTATAGGATGTGAACCAGACACTATGCACTCCAGGTGGACAAAAGACCCCTTAATGCTGTCCATTTTCTTGAGCTTTTTGGTGAATTTGGGTGGTATAATGAGATCTATCCAAGACAGAGTAAAAAGACAAAGTGTGAATTCAGCCTTGATTGGCAGATGTCAGCTCAGGAGAAAAGATTTTGTATGTAAAAACAATTATAAAAGAGAGCCCATACACACCTAGGACGTTAATGCTGGCAGAACAGCTACTGCTCCCAACATCATTGTGAACCTCAAAAATGTATTCCCCACTATCTTTCTTTTCTGCGTGGAGCACCTTTAGGACTGAGACAGTATCTGTAACACTGATCTTGTATTTTGGGCCTAATGTCAATTCCTTGCCATCTTTGAACCATTTGGCTGTAATATGTTTTGTTCCCGAAAATTTACACTGCAAGGTTGCTGGGTCTCCCTCAGTCACATCTATTGACACAGCCTTGTCCACAATTGTAGCAGGTTCTGTTGTAAACAAGGAGATAGAGTGTTAACGGCATCTGTAAAAATCATAAGGGAACCATCTGAGATCACTGCAAGCTCTCAGGGTAGGACCAACCTTTGACAGTCAGCAGAGCAGAACACCTCTGAATTCCCGCCTCATTTTTAGCCTGACAGAAGTATTTCCCATCATGTTTCAGTTCAATAGACCTCACCAGAAGAGTGGCAACATTGTTGACAAAGGTCATTTTGATATTGTTGTCTTCAATCACTTCATCATTATCTTTCAGCCAGGACACAGTGATGGGCAAGGAGCCTTTAATAGCAGCCTGAAACACGACTGTGCCCCCTCGAAGGGAACTAATGTTTTCTATCCTCTTCAAGAACTGTGGGGGCTCTGGCAGGAAGAAAGTGGCTAGGTAAGTACAGGTCTGGTGCATGACAGTGTGGCATGGAAAACACACTGGGATAAGAGCATGCTAGTGGCATTCTGCACCTTGCACTAACCTTTCAGTGTGACCTCCGAACTACAGAAGCAGCTCCCAACATCGTTTGTCACTCTACACTGATACTCGCCAACATCAGAAGCATCAAACCTGAAAACGTGGAGGCTAATCAAAGATGTCTCAATGCTTATTCTGTGCTTCTTACTGCTCCGCAAGGGTTTATCGTCTTTCACCCAAAACACTTCAAAGGGAGGTGTGCCAAGCACCTCGCACTCCAAAACCACATCGGAATCCTTCAAGACCTCTATGGATTGAAGCTCCTTGCTAAAATAAGGCGACTCTATAGCGCAAAAGAGAGAGTGCAGTTTGTATTAATCATACTTTCGCAGCCTGTAAAACTGCACTGAGTTTAAAGAGACAAACTGTGTGGCTGGATGTCACACACACCTTTGATTGTAACAACACTACTGCAAATATCTTTTCCAGCATCATTTTTGGCCTCACAAATGTATTCCCCACTGTCTTCAGTCTCAACCTCTGTAACATGGAGTATTGCCAAGGATTTTGTAAAAGACATCCTGTATTTGTCGCTCTCTTTTAGCTCTCTATCATCCTTGAACCACGTGATTTTAATCTCAGGAGTACCGGTGACTTGACAGGTCAGTTCAGCATGTCCACCTTTCTTTAACAGAAGGGTTGGCTCTAGCTTCTCCTTGAAGGCAGCAGGTTCTGTGGATTTAAGAAGAGTATTCAGGAAAAATAAGGCAGGAAAGAGTGCCACTGGGTCAATCCAGCAGCTGAAAGTTTAAAAGAGAATAAGAATGCAAACCTTTTACAAACAGATTTGCACTGCATGTTACTGAACCAGCTACATTGGAGACTTTGCAGGTGTATTTTCCGGAGTCTGTTGGTTTGACTGCATAAAGCTCCAAGTAACTTGCTAATGCTTCTGTCATAATGTAGCACGCTCCTCCTGTCACCAGCTCAGTATCACCTTTAAACCATTTCACTGTCAGTGGTGTTGTGCCTTTAAATGTGCCTTTAAAACGTACAGTGGATGCAGGCAGTACATCTTGGGACTCTGGTTCTACAGTGAAGCTGGGTGGCTCTAGATTGCATTGAAAGGAAACAATTGTAAAGAGTAAGATACATGTCCTGTACTTTGGGGAAGAAAAGTATTATCACATGAAAAGTAAAACTCCAGAAAATGTGAAACAAATGGCCAAACCTTTTATAAACAAAGTGCTACTGCTGTCTTTGCTACCAGCAGAGTTTGTGGCTCTGCAAATGTAGACCCCAGCATCACTTGCATCTAGGTGTTTTATTTCCAAAGATGCAGAGCCTTCTGCAAACTGCACTGTGTACTTGGCACTTGAAGTGATCTCAGTGTCCTGTTTAAACCAAGAGACAGTCATTGGAAGAGAGCCTGAAATTTTGCAGTCTAGACGGCACGAGGTGCTAATGATGCTGTCAATATTCTTCAGTGGCTTAGTAAAGAAGGGAGGAAGAGTGCGATCTGTTGAGAGTGAAGAAAAAAAGAGAAACCAACACATGAGCAAAACAAGCATGCAGTTCTGCTTCTGGCTCTCATTGGCTCAGAGCAGAGTAGCAGGGCTCTTTGCAAAGAGACAGTACCAACCTAGCACAGTGAAGCTGGTAGTACAAGAGCTGATGCCCACATCATTGGATATCTCAAAGGTGTACTCGCCACTGTCCTGCATTTCGGTGGCATAAAACTTGAGCTGGGCAATGTTATTTTTAAAGCTGATCCTGTATTTTTTGCTGGCAGGTAGTGGCCTTCCATCTTTGAACCATTTGGTTTTTAGCTCTGGAGTGCCTGTGACAGTGTACTCCAAAATGGCTGGTTCCCCTGCTGTTACCTGGATCATTTCAGATTTTTCAATGATCTTGGCAGGTTCTACAACAGAATTAAACAACTCGTGTTAAGGACAAAAGAAAATTGCTCTTCCTCTCAGGTGGGAGAGAGTGCGGGCATCACAGCACTACTCCACTGACCTTTTACTGCTAGTTCACCAAAGCAGGACTGACTCCCTGCATCATTCTCAGCCACACAGGTATATTTGCCTCCAGAGCTCAGCTGGACACCAGTAATTTGTAGTGTTGCTAGACCATGTTCAAATGTCACTCTCACTTTGTTGTCGTCTTGAACAATGTCTTTGCCCTTCATCCACATCACAGAAATAGGCTCTGAACCTTTCACTACAGCCTGTAACGTAATACTATCTCCAGCCAGAGCTGTCACATTTTCGATTTTCTTAACAAAAGATGGTGGTTCTAGTCCAAAGAAAAGAGACAAAAAGAAATACACGTCTTCTACCACATCATCCCATTAAATCTGCTGCTTAAAGACAGTTTTATCAGACAGAATTTGCAGTACATGGAGCAATTCAGCTAAAGAGCAGGTAAGGAGAAGAGCTGCATCCCCCAGCTGGGAGTTAATGCGTGGCCCTTGAAGCTCTATGTCCTTCAAATTCACAGGTTTGACGCCAGATAAGAGTTAAGATATACACACATTTTTTAAGAGAAGAAGAAGATACTCTCCCTCCCCACCCTCCCCAGCCACCCACAAATCCAAAGAAAAGAAATTTTAAGAAATGAGAGGGTCTTGTCAATCCCTTCAGTAAGTGGAGTTTTCTCTCTTTCACTGACCTTTCAAGACATATGTTGCACTGCATATGCACTTCCCGACTTCGTTAGCTATTACACACTCGTATTCACCGACATCTGCACTATTAAACGAAGACACTTCCAGAGAAATAACAGCTTTATGAGAGGTCAACCTGTATTTTTTACTACTGCGAATCTGTTTCTTGTCTTTGTACCAGCTAATCTCAAATGGTCCAGTGCCAGCAACCTCACACTGAAGAACGGTGTTTGTTCCCTTCACTACCTCTGCTGGTTCAAGTGTTCGGATGAAAGATGGAGGCTCTATAAAAGCAGCAAGAAAGAATCAGTCACCCATGCCAAAAAAAAAAAAAAAAAAAAAGGTAAGGTTTTTCTCAAGAATGGGACTGGCAGCAGCAAGAAGAACAGACCTTTCACAACTACTTCAGTGGTGCAGCTGTCACTTCCAACCTCATTTACAGCTTCACATGAGTAGCTCCCACTGTCATCAACTTTCATCTCCAAAATATCTAACACAGCCACTGAATTGACAAAGGACATCCTGTGTGTGTTGCTTTCACGGATTTCCTTATTGTTCTTAAACCAAGTAACCTGGATTTCAGGAGACCCTTTGATTTTGCATTGAAGGCGTGCAGAGTCTCCTGGGGTCAGTAAATAAGATGGATCGACCTTCTTCACAAAGGATGGCGGTTCTAAAAAATGGGAGGAAAAGGGAAGAAAAGTGAGGAAAGGGGGAAGAAAAGGGGAAGAAAAGGGAAAAGGAAAAGAGAAAAAGAAGGCTGTAATGCAAAGCTTTGAAAGATTGGTTCCTAGCACAAGAACAAAACAAGACTTCAGAAAGATCTGCATAATCTTTGCTGAGCTGCAGCTCCTGTGTTTTTTCTTGCCCTCTCCAGCCATTTCTCCCGTGCATGCAGGAGTGTGGTGGAAGAAATATTGCAGCAACACACAGTGCACCAGAAGGCAGCAGGGGAAAGGAGCAAGAGGTGAATGGACCTGATGGCAGGTCTGAGATGAGCTCACAGCATGATTTTGGCCCAAAGAATTCTTTAGCCTGCAAAAGAAGAAACAGAGAGCCCAAGAAGTACAAAGGTAAAGGGGGCATAGGACTATCTTACCTCTGACTGTGACACTTGCAGAAGAGGAGCTGCTTCCTGCCTCATTTGAAGCAGTGCACACATAATGGCCTGAATCCTTGAGCTTAGCCAGAGGAATCTCAAGTGAGGCTATTTTGTCTTCAAAGTAAATCTTATAATCTTTGCCGGGAGGGATTTTGTTTCCATCCTTTGTCCACCCTACTGTTACTTTCCTGTCTTCATCTACCTGACATTCAAGACGTATTTTTTTATTGACTGCTGACTGCACTGACTGCAAAACTTTAATGAAGTGGGGCTTGTCTATAATGACCATTTCAGCCTGGCAAATGTCAGCTCCAAACTTGTTGGAAGCTTTGCAAGTGTAAACCCCTCTGTCACTGGTGGTGAGAAGGGAAATTTCTAACACATGTTTATTTTCCACTTTGGAGATCTTGTGGTGGTCTGAAGATGAAATAGTTGTGCCATCTTTCTGCCAGACGACGTCGATGACTGGAGTGCCCGAAACAGTACACAGGAACTTGGCACTTTTGCCCACAAAAGTAGTGATAGATTCAGGTCTGGTAAGAAACGTTGGTGGAAATGCTTCTGCAAAACAAAGAGGTTAAGTGTTATCCAGAGGTGAGGACCAGAGGTCATCTGTTTCTCCACATTTGCCAGGGACAGAGAGCAAGAGGGGCCAGTTTGTCACTGGACACTCTCAAACAAAAGAAGCCAGCAGTGAAGGAGAAAAGAAGTGTGAAAGATGATGAATTTTGGCTTTTGGTTTTGTACTTCTTGGGTCTGTATATTGCTCCAGAGCTTGAAGGCATTTTGAATCTCTGGAGCAAGGTACAAACTAAAGGAAAGTAAATCAAAAGCCAGAACTTTCTCCCCCAAGACTGACATATTTGCACACGGTTCCCTCAAGATGGACGAGTTTGCTTACATTTCACAGTTCATGCATCTTTCTTTAGATGCATGGCCACATCTAGCATCTGGCATTTAGCAAAGACTGTATAAAGACTCCTCCCACAAAGAGAAAAGTCAGAGTAAAAAAATCACCATAAACAAAAAGCCCAAAAGATGGTTCTTTGTGGTTCTTTTTTAAGAAAAAAGAAAAAAGATAATTGTATTGGTATCATTAGACAATCAATAGACAAAAAAGTTAATAAATTTAAACAGCTTTAAACCCTCTTTTGTTTGTTTAAGAAGATCTATTTCCCGCATCACACAGAGTTACCCTCTGGCTGTGGCACACAGATGTATAGGTATGCATAGCTGCATAGCCTGCCTCACAAGTATAGCTGCAGGATAAGCGTAGGGTGCTAGGATAATCGCACAGTGATTATTACACCAAAGAAATCAGATTTAAAAGTGTATCTTTTCTTGTTGCCTGGAAGTTAAATAAACCTTATTCAAGAATGTATTCACAAAGCAATCCCATTCTGTTGACAATCTAGTTCCTCCTTCTCTCTCTTTCCCCCTTCTTTCTTCCCTTCTGAAACTTTTCGCACCGATTCCCTTTTCTAGGTACAGAAAGCATGTAAAAGCAGCATTCTCAAAAACATTCTTTCTCTACGCTTTTGCCTGCCAGATTATGTATGGGCTATGTATAACAATGTCAATCAAGAGCTCTACCATAAACACTTGTAAGTATAGCAGTGCAAGCATTACGATATACCAAGATATTTCATGGAGAAGAAGTGCTTGGAAGTTTGTACTTACCAGTTACTGTTAAAAGGGCTGTGGAGCTTACACTGCCGTGCTGGTTGGAAGCCTTACAGCTATACTCTCCGCAGTCAACAACCTGAGGCCTCGGGATCTCCAGCGTGGAGAGGTAGTTGGAGGTGCGAATGGAGTATTTGTCCCCATCGTATATCTCTCGGCCGGCTTTGTACCACTGGAACCTGACATTGGGAGCAGTCTCTACCTCACAGGTAAACTTCGCCACATGATTTACAGCAACTTCCAGAGGTTCAAGCCTTCTCCTCAGAATTGGTGCAACTGAAATCAGAAGCAGACAGTAACTCAAAACCCTGCCTGCTGACATTCTGGAAAGTAACAGTGAAGTGACTGACTGAGAAAAAAAAAAAAAAAAAAAAAAAAAAAAAAAAAAAAAAAAAAAAAAAAAAAAAAAAAAAAAAAAAAAAAAAAAAAAAAAAAAAAAAAAAAAAAAGGTGATTTACTTGCAATCCACATAAAGTGACTGTAAAAGAAGAAAATATGTGTAAAAAATGAAAGGCTCAGTGGACAGACAGTGTTACAGTGCATAATGACATCAGGCAACACAGCAGTGGTACTGGAAAAACAATGTACAATAGTGATGCGCAATAACAACATGATACAAACATATACCACCCTACCCTGGCACTGTGAGAAATCACGGTGTGAATGAGAAATTGTGATAAAACTGTGCAACGAGTCTGAAGAGTGAGAGGGTGCAGCAGTGAGAAAAGTGAGAAGAGTAGGTCCACTTCACAGGCAATAATGGGAAGAAGTGGTCAGGACTGAGATACAGCTTGTCCTGACCGTGCTTGTGTGATGAGAACAGGAAGCAACAAGTTCCTGACCAAAGACTGGGGTGAAGTAAGTGAGAGACTTTGTTAAATGCAGACCATAAATCCAAAGAGAAGGGGGGCCCTCTGATTAGTGGCATGATGGTATTAATATTTTATCTGTATCCAGTTTCATTAGTGCAGCGGTGTATTAGAGAGGCAGTATTTTATCCCCATAATCCAACCTCTTTTAACAACTGTGAGTTTTGCTGCTGTTGTTCTTTTTCCACCTTGATTCAACGCCTCACAGGTGTACTCTCCTTGGTGAATGTCCCCGTGCGTTTTGCTTATTATTAGAGTATATGTGTCCTGATCTTGCAAACACTTGAATTTGTCACCTGAAGACACAAGTTTACCCTCAAAGTACCAGTTCACCTCTCTGACATTTTTTATGACAGACACCAGACTGACACATTCCCCTTCCTCCACAACAGTGTCAACCAGTTTTCTGTGTATGATGGGGTAACTCTTTTTGCCCAGTTCATCCTCTAGCTTCCCAGATCTAGTTTCCAGATCCTCTCTGCCCTCTTCCTCACATATTTCTTCCCTTTTCTCCTTCCTTTTCAGTATTTCTGTGGGTGTCTCAATGGGAACACCCATGGTGGCTACATCAGCAGTAGCTGCTGATGCGCCCACATCCTTGATTTGACCATGCCCAGTCACAGTGTTGATTTCTTGTGCAAGCAAAGGCTGCTCCAGGGGTATTTCTGCCTCTGTAGTCCTCTCAGCTTGCTGGGGCTCCTGCTCAGAGGTTTCATCACAAGATTTTCCTGAGACAAGTGGACTGGGATGGACTGGCAAGGCTTTAGATTTTTCACCGGTCAAGAGATGTTTTTCTTCACAAATAAGAGAATAGAAAGCCTCCTTCAAGACTGTTTTCTGGTCAGCTGTCTGAATGCTGTCTTCTTCCAAAGAGATTGGGATTTCTACTGGACTGAGTCCTCCTGTGGTCACAACATAGGTGCATAGCATATATTTAGGTTCTTTGGTGATGTTTATTGTCTGTATTTCAATGTTTTCTTTATCAGCCAACCATTCTGAAAACAAGAGGTTTTGCTCACTTACCACTGCAGCTTTCAGTGCATTTCTAATTTGAGTCTTTATATCTAAGTTGCAGCTCTTGAGAACCAGAGCAGTGAGCTGGCTCTCTTTGTTGAGGACTTCACTTGGCTGCAGCTGATGAGTGTACATTGTTTCATGGGGTTGTCTCCCTGCCCTTGGACACTGACTAAGTGGGCTGGCAAGATCGATGACATGTTCCTCCTCCAGGAGCTGGTTTTCTTCTAGCAGCAAGGGAAATCTCACAGCCTGTCCTTCATGGATTCTTGCAGCAAAATCTGCTGCTGCTGCTTCCAGGGAAGAAATGTTCTCCAGCGGTACAGCTTGGCCTCCAGTGAAGGCCAATTCAGAGAGAATTTTGGGTTCCTCCTTCAGTTCACTTTGCATTGTCTGGAAGCCCTCAAGCGCCTGGATGTGATCACCATCTATGGCATGGCTCTCAGTGGTGCTTGACACCTGCAGAAGGGTTTGGGAAACCTCTGTCTTCAGAGCAGCTGTTTGGTCTGCTGCCTTTGGGATGACTTGCTCTTTGGGCAAGAGTGTCTGTGCAGCTACAGTCCCAAGGCAGCCTGGCAGTCGTGTCTCCATTGCTGCTGCAGGCACCACACCCTGGGGGCCAGCAGGGAGGGTTTCCAGTGTCTCTGCCAGGACCCTGCTGCTCTCTTGTGTTGTGGCCACCTGGGTGAGCATCTTTTCAGCACTCTGCACAGCCAGGAAGGCTGGTGGCAGGCCAGGCAAGATGTCCTCCCTGGGCAGCACATAGTCCTCCTGGCTTGTCTGGAGCTGAAGGAGGGCCAGGGGCTCCCTCACGGCTTCAAGGCTGAGTGCCCCTTCTATTGCAGGAACCTCACCAGCCTCCTCATAGAAGAGAGGGCTTTGGTCCTCTGTCACTGCAGGGTGCTGCAAGGCTGGGCTCTGCCTGCACACAGCATGCTCTTCAGGCAGCACAAGGAGCTCAGCAGAGCATGTGGCCTCACCCAGGGTGCTCACCGCCCTGCACGTGTAGATCCCAGTGTCCTCCTCCGTGCACTCCCGCACTGTCAGGGAGCCCAAGCCATCAGGATGGTGAACAACAGAATGACGTGCATCAGAGAAGAGCTGCTCATTCCCCTTGAACCACTGCACATCAGAGCATGGCTCTCCAGCCACAGTGTACTCAAAGACTGCGGTGGAGCCCGGTGCACACTGTATGCTCTCTGGCTCCCTGGCAAAGCAAGGGACCCCTGCTATCCGCTGCCTCACGTGGAGGTGGGCACTGCATGTGGTCTCACCATGTACGTTGCTGGCCACACACGTGTACTTCCCCTCATCCTGCACACCTGCATATGGGAGGATGAGGCTGTGGTCATTGCCGGCAAATACTAGTTTACAGTTCATGGATGGGGTTAGCTTCACACCATTGAAAAACCACAGGATTTTGGGTGTGGGGCTGCCAATAACAGTAACAGAGAGCCTAGCTACATCTCCCTGACAGACTTCAACATTTGAGACCTGTTTGAGGAAAACAGGAGCTTTACCATCCCCCTCCATTTTCATCTTTGCTTTGCTGGAGTAAACTGTTTTTTCAGGCTCAAATTCAAGTGTTTTCTCTGTATCAGGCAACTGAAGGCCACTGCTGTAGCCTTCACTTCTTCCTTCCTCAGAGGACACAATAAGAGAGCTAGCAATGTCTGTATGGAAAAAAACAGTTTAGTTTTACTAGAATGTTTAAGAGAACACTTGTAGATAGCAACAAACAGTGCAACTATTTTTGTATATCTGGAGACCTTCTCAATACTGTACAGCAGTTAACAAATAACGAGGTCCTCTTGCTGTCAAATACACACCTGCCAAAAACAGCAAGACACGCTGTGCTGTCAGGTTACTTACAAACTTCCCATTTGGATCAACATGGGTGTCTCTTTAAACCTGACATCACAGTACGGGTTAGGCAAACCCCTGGGGTGTACAGTGCAAGTAGCAGTCACGTAACATCGCTGTATTTCACAAATAAAATTAAAGTGGTATGTGCCATACATATTTGTATGTACACTCATACAAAGATGTACAGCAGAGCAGTGCTAAGACTCTGGTTTAACTCAAAACACCAAGAAAAAGCAGAATGCTAGAATTAGGATTGAAAAATAGTGCAAACTTTTCAGTGTACCAACCTTTCTTCTGGCGCAGTTAGTTCATCTCTTTCAACTCTACCTTTTGTCTGATACACTAAGATTACCTCTCCCTTGCCACCTTTGTCCTGTTTTTGTCATTAAACCCTTATGCTTACAACACCATTATTACTAAAACCATGAGTTTGCACCCTTTAATGTCATTGATTTAAATCTCTGCTTTTAATCTCCTCCAAGTCACAATGTTGCATATTAAAACTCCCACAATACCAGAGAAAAAGAGGACAGAGCACTTTAAGGTTTTTCTTTTTCTTGCCTTTCTGAATTTAGATGGTTATGTGTTAGACCACTTTGTTCTAATGGTGGTTTAAAAATGAGAGGGAGCAGATGTCAAGCACAGGTCATTCTCTGCAGATGCTTGACACTAGAAACATCAGTGAAATCTGAGACTTCCAGGAATGGAACAAACTTTCCATGAAAAGCATGGCAAAAAGAAAACTTCTGGAAATCAAATCCTGTTGTCCTTTCTGAGTCAAGTTTGCTCAGTTAAGGCCCATAGTATGCTGGAAAGATATGTGAGTTGTTAAAAAAGAATAAAAGAAATGTGAGTTGATAAATGTCTCCAGGTGCTCTAATGGTGAAACTTGATAAGTTTCTCAGTTGCAGTGTCCTAAATTCCAAAAGTTATTTTAAGATAATAAGTTTTGCTGCACTCCAAAAACAACTATAATTCAGAATATGCCATACCCAATTCTTTCTAATTGGTTTTAGCAATTATTAATCTTGCCACAAATACCGTAATGTACATGACAGCACAGTGCATACAGTGATTAACTGCAGAGAAGAGATTCTTAGGTTAAAAAAAAAAAAATAATTACACCAGTCTTGCAGTATTACCTACCACTATTACCTTGTTAAAACAGTAAGGCAGCTTCCCCCAAAGTGCAACATGCTAGTGAATTTGAGAATGGGTGGCAGAATTGGGCCCATAATAAAGTATAAAAATTGCAGAATGGGACCTATGCTAACATACATGAGAATGCTTCATATACAGGAGTGTGACAAAAAATTCTTCACTTTTCTGTTGTCCTGGATATTTGTGACAGAAAAACTATCCAGATACTTTTTCATATTTTAGCTATGTCTGTGAAACAAATAAACTACAAGAAGCAATGGACTTAAATAATTTACATATTTATTTCACAAATTAACCATACATGTTAACATTCAATACATATTGATGACAAACAAACATAATTCATCCTTTTTTTAAGATATTTGATTTGTAGAAATGAAGACGACATTAAACCTGACAATGAAATTGTGAGTTTTGTAATTCCTATGAAAGCACAAAGTTTTGAAGAGAGGTGGTCAATCATTGCTCTAAGCTACACAAGTTAACTCAGAGTAAGTTTATTCAAAACTAGAATTACTCCAGATTTATATCATTGCAGCTTAGGTGAGAATTTGCTTCTCTATAAGCAGATGATATTGCTTCTGGCTAGTGTATGAAACTTAAAACAAGACTATTAAACTTACATAAACCACAGACACTGCTTCACAGGTAGACATAAAAATGCTTGGCCGTATATTTCAGATGTGAACAGGAACTTGGACCTGTTTGGCTTAGGGCTTCAAAAACAAGTTATGGGCCTGTTTCTACTAAAAAAATCAGTTAATTTATGTGCAAATTAAACATGTCATAATCGCTTAGGACCTAACCAAAGGGCCTCTGACCTCTTTGGCTTTGGACCTGGAAGAACCCTCATGTTACAGCTGATGTACAACATCAGACAATTCATGCCAACCTCCCTAGGGACTTCTGCTGTCTAATGAATCAGTTGGTGCTACACATCTACACAAGGAATGGATTAAGGACACATCATGAAGCAATTCTTTCCAAACACAGTGTCAGACATTCATGCTGCTCTTTCCTACCATTACCTACTAGATATCACAATTATCTCTGCCTTTTAACAATGTACAAATCTTAGTTATCTATCACTCCTGGAAAGAAACTGTAGTGACACATTGGTATCAGCCTAACCACTCATAATTTCCTAGGTCATTAGAACCTGCTACTGCCAACTTTAAGTTTATATCAGGCAACACAATTGGGCAAAGTGAATCTTTTGATTAAAAAATACTATTGCAGATGTGTGATGGAATAGTCTTAAAAGATTATTGAGTATTTTAGGTATACTGACCTCAGTGTGAGGGCACATCAAACTCAGAAATAAGAACATGCATGAAGATAACTGAATGTGCTATAGGAATAGTTATTTTATGCTTAAAATCACCATGCTCCTTAAAGCAGTTTGTAAGGTAACTGACAGTAATTTGTAAATAACTGGAAGAACCTCATGAAAAGGTAATCAAAGTAAAAATAATTTTTGCTTAGTGTTGTTGAACTCAAAGTGTCACCTTGGCATATAGGTAACTGGAAAGCTGTCAAATGCATTAGAGCGTTATTTAACTTCTGATAAATATTAATTAATAACTTCCTTACTTTTAAGATATGTTCTTAACCAATTTGTTTGTGTAAGATGGATTTAGTTCTGATTTAATTATGTCAGCTAGCGCTGATTCCTCCTCCTAAACATTAGAAATATTTTAAATACAAACATATATACTCACATTGAGAACATTAATATAAAAATCTCTTCTGCTGAGACAATGCCACAGATAACAATTGAACATATCTACTTATTTCTGGTCATCTTGTCACATAGCACACTTAACTGTTACTAATTAAAAAATAAGAAGAAATGAATATGTAGAGATTTAGTTCTAATGTGAAACAAGAATACAACATAAAAATATCTCACTTTTTTATTACTATGTATTTTTTATGAATGACACTACAATACAGCGACAACCAAAATTACTTTAATGAATTTACAGTTACATCATTATTTATTATGCTCCCTCTCCCTTAACTTCTGAAGATACAGTACAAAATATGTTTCCATATTTATTACTTGGTAATAGAGAAAAAAAATCCTGTCCAGTCTCTACTAACACTAAATTTTCTTTTTCTTCTCATTGTGTTGCTTTTCTTTGCAACAGCATAATTACATTGACTTAAAAAAAAAAAAAAAANAAAAAAGGAATTTAATTCCATGAGTCAGTAGAATGAGGCTCATAGATGCAAGAATTTTGCAGTGATAGAAACTGTAAACACAGGATTTGGATCAATGAGACTCACATGTTTTGACACAACATCGTGAGAGGGGAGAATACCAATTTAAGGCGTTCTTTCACGGAACTATACCCAAAATAAACAGTTTATATTCCATACCGTTAGGTTACAAGAAAAATTTGGTTTCTACATTTTCAGGTGATTTCTAGCCTACATAAACCAATAATGATTGCACTGTTACAGACACACAAGAATATGTACACTATATGAAAAAAATTAGTCTTACGTAAATTAGTGTCAATTAAAATATTTTTACAAGAATGAGTAAGGAGCTTGGAAGGAGCCTGAAATATACCTCGGTGCAGAAAGTGTGCACAAAACCTATGCACAGATTCAATCTCACGTAAATTTCCCAATGAAGGCAAGTTTAAGTGAGACAGAAATATGCCCACATAAAGTGGTTTTCATCCCTAAAGAGACAAAAAACAATGCCCGTAAAATGAGTGCTGCATTTTTACCTGCAGTGAACAACAGCATAAAAACATTTAGTATTTCCAAAGAGACTCTGAAATAAATGATGGAAATTTAGTATAATGTTAACACAGCACAAGTCTCAGCAGTTCCTGCCCTGTTACTAGCTATACATTTGTACTGCCCACTGTCACTTTGCATTAAGTTTTCAATAGTAAGGCTGTGAGACCCCCCCTGCTCTTCCTGTGCACAGAACCTGTCCCCTTCCAGCAACACCCCATCCTTGTACCAGCGCACACTTGGGTGAGGGGAACCAGTCACAAGACACTGGAAGCATGCTGAGGCACCTACAAATGTACTGTAGTCAGAAATGAGCCTCAGAAATTTGGGAGGGGCTTCTGTGACCTGGAACTCAAAGCTGCAGCTCTCTGAGTCTTCTGCCCTAAACTCAACCCGTTCCTCTTGGGATGGTTCTGCAAACACATCAAAACTAATGTTGACACACTTCTCCCCTTCCACTTCCTCCTCTTGCTGAGTCACTGCAAACAGTCCAATTGCTTTCTCTGAGTCATCAATGTGTGGCTTGAGCTCAAACTCCACCTCTATTTCAGATTGGTCACTTGGGCTCACAGTCTTACTCAAAAGCAAGTCACGCTTCTGGGGCCTGTGTGGCTTACTGCCCGTGACTGTCTCCCTGCTTGCCTTAGCACTTGCCTCCTGCTGAGCCATGACTACAAGGGAGCCTTTGCACATTGCTTCTCCCAGCCTATTCATTGCCCGACAATGATACCAGCCACCATCAGAAGGACCTACATTTTGGACCTTCAGACTGTGAAGTCCCTCCTTCTGACTCACAATGTACTTCCCTGTGACAGGTGTCACACAGGTGTCACCTCTGAACCACTGCACTACTGGGACAGGAGTACCTGTTACCACACACTCAAACACTGCTTCCAAGCCTTCTATCACCTCAACATCTGAAAAGGGCACAGCAAAGCGGGGAGGCATTTCAGTTACTTGGAAATCAATTTTTATATCCTCATTCTCCTCTGCAGCCAAGCCTGCAGCTTGCTCCAACAAGGCAAGAGGAAGGACATCCAGGGAAACCACCATGCTCTTCCTGTCTGGGCTAAACTCAGGGCTGGTTATGATTTTGACCTGCTTCTCAAACTCCTTCACCTCATTTTCATCCAGCTCTACTTCCAGGAGTATTTCCTGTGGTGAAGGTGACCTTGACGATGTGTTTTCCTCCAGGTCAAAGTGTATAACATGCTGGTGGGTGACAGGGGGTGGCAGTGCTAGTGACCGCCCATCTGCAGACAAAACTTCCACATGTGCAATACTTTTAGCTTCCCCAACAATGTTCACTGCATGGCACAGATACTGTCCTCCATCTGCTTTCTGGATGTTAGTGATCTCCAGTACGCATTTGTCCCCATCCTTCTCTATCCGCACTCTCTCATCCAGCTCCAACAGAGATTTATTATGATACCACTTCACCCCTGGCTTGGGCACACCCACCACCTCAGCCACCAAGCTCAGTGTGCTGCCTTCATACAGCCTCTTCCTGCTCAATGCCTTGAGGAATGCAGGTGGCATCTGCCTGCCTGATGGCTCCAGGGCTTCACGGGGGGTCCTAAACACCTCAGTCTGTGGCTGATCTGGAGTCTGTTCCCTCCTCTCACAAAGGGGGAGCATGGTCAGGGCATCCATATACTCCCCAGTAGGTGTCCGGTAGCGCTCTGGTGGCGTGCTGTCCCCTGATGCAGAGCGAGGTCCCTCGAATGGCGTGAAGTAGTGCTCTGAGGGTGTGTTGCACTTTGAACCCTCCGAGGGTGTAGAGTAGCGCTCAGGGGGTGTACTGTACTCTGAGCCTTCTGACGGTGTGGAGTAGCGCTCAGGTGGTGTGCTGTACCCTGAGCCCTCAGATGGTGTGGAGTAGCGTTCAGGTGTGCTGAGTGGTGTGTGGTAGGATGCTGATGAAGCAGTTTCAAAGATCTCCACTGAGGAGGGAGGTGTGTAGAAGCGGTCTGAGTCAGGTGACTCCTCTCCGCTCCTGCTCTCCAGCTCTATAGACATTTCTGACTCAGGAGAGAAGGGCCGGGCAAATTCCTGCTGGTTGTTGTAATAGTCGTAAACCGTGCTGAAGGTAACCTCCTCTATTTCTAGTAAAGTGATGGTCTCTCGCTGCTCCTTCTGAACTGTCCCTTTGAGATCTGGAGTTTCCTGTGTCCCAGTTGTCCTTAAATACTTTGCCAGGGACAAGTCATGCTCCAGCCCTGAGGCTTGAACAGCACTGGGCTCTGGACCTGCAGAAATATCCTCCTGCAGTCCTTCTCCATCCAGGCTATTCTCAGAGGCTTCCTCAGTGGGAGTCCTTTTTTTGCCCAAAGACTCCTTCCTTTGCTGCTTCTGTGCCACAGGATCATCCGTTATTAAACCAAGTAAGAGCTGCCCAAAAGAGAAGCCCTTGGCTGTGTTTGGTTCCTGTTGGGTGTCCCTAAGCATCTCCTCAGGGGAATCTGTGCTTTCTTTCTCACAGGTGGAACTTCTCATTTCTTTCTCAAAGACCTTTTCTATCCCAGAACCTTCTTCCTCCTCAGCCTGATGCCCAGCCTGGGGTTTCTTTTCACTTGCAGCTTTTTTCAAGTCAATGATGAAGCTGTCACTCTGGGAGTCTGTGGTCTCCAGTTGTTCCCCACTCTCCCACACATGTGCTTCCTGCACTCCTCTTTGGAAATCTGCTGTAGACTCCAGCAGAAAACTATTAATTTGTCCCTCAAGTGAATCCTCCCCACAGACACTCACCTCTGACTCATTAATTTCTTTAGCACAAGATCCCTCTTCAGCAGATATCATGATGCTGCCAAGGTCCCCATTAGGGATATGCAAATCAGCCATTCTGATTTCTCTTGATTGTGTCTCTTCCTGGGCACCAACCTCCTCCTGCTGCATCCTGTAGCTCTGATGCAGCTCCTCACTCAGAGACGTCTCTTCCACAAGTACATCACGTTGGTGCAATGGGGAGATAAGCACAGTCACCCCTACCTCCACACTCTCCAGAGCTGTGGGGGCTGCTGCCTGTTCTGTGTCCATAGTATTTGCAGCTGGCAAAGGCTCCACAAACTTCTTCAGATCAAGTGTGATATTGGTCTCATCCATCTCAGATGGCAACATCTGCTCTCTGGAATGCACTTCTTCTAGGTGAACCTCAACTTCCTCAGTAAAATCCTGACCTGAATTTTCTATTCCAGGAGGAGTGAGGATTAGATCTAAAGAAGAGTTGCCTGTGTCAGACTCCATTTCTTGCAGCATTTGTCCATCACTGTGCATTTCCCCAGCATCAGTCATTTCTTCTTTAGAAAGATGATAATCAACCTCAGTGCCCTGTTCAATATCAACCTCTCTCTCTTGCTCCTTGGCCTGTTCCTCCTGCTGCTCTTCTGTACCAAAGTCACAAAAGCTAAACCGTTCCTTTGCAGGTGTGTTTGCAATGTTGTCCTGCAGGTGGGTCACACTTGGCTCTTCTACAAGAGGCACATCAGGAGACATTACCTCCCAGGCAGGGGCACCATTCTCCTCCATGTAAACATCACTCCCCTCCTGCACCACAGGTGACTTAGGAATGAAAAATTGTGAATCTTCACACTCCCTTGCCAGAGCAGACTGCTCAGAGGCATGAGTTTGCCCTTTCATTTCCATAAATGGTGAGTTCAAGATGTCCCAGGACAGAGTATCTGTATGTGTTGCCACCTTCTCTCCTTCAGTCTCTAGTTCTTCTGAAAAGTGACCTGAGTCCTTGGCCACCAGTTCATGTTCTTCCCTTGCCATGCTGGGGTGCAGCTCAGTGGCATCAATTGCAAAGCTGTGTTCCTCGGACACAGCTTTTCCGCTGTGCTGCCTCATCTCAGGAATATGATCTGTATCCCTCACACTTCCTTCTGTATAACCCATTTCTTGCCTTGCATAATCTTCCATGACATCCAGCACCATCGTTTCCTCCATCTCACTTTCCCTGTAGTGAGTAGTTTTCTCAGACTCGTCTCCCAGCTTCTCACCATAAGATGGAGACTGCCTCAGGGAGAAGGGTAGGTGAACTTCCTCCTCCTTGGAGCATGTGATCTGTTTCTCTTCATCTTTTCCAAGTGTGCTGAGACCTTGGAGGTGCAGAACACGGTCCACAGAAGGCAGTTCTTCAGTGCCTCCATCCTTGCTATACAACCTGGGTGCACTGGGCTGCACTGTCAGCTCAGAGGCAGTCTGTGCTGCTCCGGCCACATTCTCAGCCACACAACAATACAGCCCAGCATCAGCAACAGAGACCCCTCGGATGTGTAAGCGGTACACGCCATTCTTGCCTTCCTCAAACCTCAGCCTCTCACTGGAAGAGAGGCTCTGGCCATTCAGGGACCAGGCCACAGCTGGTGGGGGCTGCCCAGACACAGCACACTCCAACACCACTGACTCCCCTTCATGGCAATGAAGGTGTGCTGGGGCTTCTGCCACAATTTGGGGTGGCTCATTTCCCACATCAAATGAAAACTTGAACTTGTGCTTTATGGTGGGAGAAGCCTGGTCTGGAGATGGCCACACAGTCTCCCTCATTTCTGTGTCTTGCTCCGGCGTTGGAGAGGCGGCAGTGATTTTGATTTCCACAGGCAGCGACATCACGTCTGAGTCTGGAACTGCACTTGGCAGTCCTTGCTCTGCTGTGAAGGCCAGGCAGACTTCTTCCTCTTCCTCCACCTTCTCCTTCTTCTCTTTCTCCCCTTCTTCCTCCTTCACCTTTTCCTCCTCTTCCTCTGCTTTTTCCTTCTCCTCCTCTTCCTCCTCCTTCTTGTCTGTCTCCCCTTCTTCTTCCTCCTCCACCTTCTCCTCTTCTTCCTCCTCCTTCTTGTCTGTCTCCCCTTCTTCTTCCTCCTTCACCTTCTCCTCCTCTTCCTCTTTCACCCTCTCTTCCTCTTTCTCCTGGTCCTCTTTCTTCCCTTCCTCTTTCTCCTCTTTCTTCATGGCCTCATAGGCTGGCATTTGCCGCCTCACATGGAGTGTAGCTGAGGTGCTGACTGTGCCCAGTGGGTTGAAGATCACGCAGGTGACAGTGCCACCATGCTGTGGGAGCAGGGATGGGAAGGTCAGTGTAGAGCAGCACTCTGTGGTATGAACAGCTGTGTCCCGGATGCACCCCACAGGCTTGGAGTTGTTGTACCAAGTGACTGTGGGCTGTGGGCGGCCATGGAATAGGCAAGAGAAGGTGCATCTGTGCCCCTCTATAGCCTCCTGGGACTTGACCTCCTGGACAAAGAGGGGTGGGCAGGGGTCCAGAAGCCCACCTGGCATCTGCCATCCCTCTCCTGTGGCCTTGGGCCTGCGGTACCCCTTCACTACTTGCACTGCAGCAGACTCTGAGCCGTCCAATGTGGCAGCTGCCTCACATGCGCTGGGCTTCCCAAGAGGGCCCCCCTGGGGCATGGACATGAGGGATTCCTGCTTCTTTTTCAGTGCTGCCCTTTTTGCCTCTCGCAGCCGCTGCAGCTTCCAACGGATTTCCTCATCCAGCAACTCCTCAGCATCCGCCACTGTGCCACTGTGCTCCCTGCCATGTGCTAGCCCTGGACGGTGAGGCCCCACCAATGGCAGCCTCTGGAAACAGATGGTTCGTACCATGCCCCGCGCTGGGGAGAGGTCCCCAGGCAACTGCTCAGACTCCTGCCCTTTGTCAAAGGGTGAGCCAGTGCAGCGGAGCACCACCCGCAGCCGGTCCTCCCGCCGCTGCTGAAGCGTGCACTCCCAGCTCTCCTGCATGCACTCTGCTTTCCCTGCGAAACTCAAGCCCTGCTGCTGCCCACCTCGTGCCACCAGCAGTGAGGCAGTAGACTCAGCTGAGCCCTCACTGTTAATGGCAAATACCCTGTAGCTGCCGGCATCGTGCTCCTGCACATCCCGCACCTCCAAGCTGGCATGGTGCATGTGCTCCTCACTCTCAGTCCGGATCACCTTGCGGTAGTCCTGGTGGACCGGCCGGTTATTGTGAAACCAGGCCATGTGGGGTGCTGGGCATGCCACCAGCCTGCACTGGAAGAGTGCAGGGTCCCCCTCCAAGACAGACCTACACTTGAGGCCTTGTGTGAAGGTGGGTTTACAGTTCGGTGAGCAAGCCAGCATTGCCGCTGTCCCAGATCTCTCGAGATTCACCTTGCTGTGCTGCTCTGCAAAAGAAGGAGACTGGGTTACAACATGCCACATTCTGCCTGCCATCTGGTTGAAAAAAAATGAAATGGCAATATATTGAAATAAAAAATGGGCATGCAACAGATTTCATCACACACCCAGGAAAAAAAAGTAATTCACTCACCATATTTGTTCGAATAAACGCAACGCCTTGCTCTGTTTTAAAGATTGACACGAAAATCGTTCGTTGTCTGTTCTTTCTTCAGACTGTGGAAATTTCTTCTTGAACAAGCAAAAATGAATTTCAAAATAACAGGTTCTTCTGTGTGTATGTTTTTGCTGCCTGGAAAAGCTGTGTGTCTTTGGGTGGCAAAGAAGAAAATCTTACCTGACTTGCAGACAGTAGAATAAACGCCCTTTCTGACCCTTCTGTTTGTAGATTAAATGTTCAAACAATTGAGAAAAAATATTTTGAAATATATTTTTAAAAAGTAAGTAATTAGCTAACATGAAATGAGAAGGCGTTTATTCGAACTAATACAGCCAATATCTTCACAGTGTTATGCACAGAGAAAAAAGCAAGCAACATGAACCACATATGCTATCTGCAAGCCAGGGTAAGAGATGTATAATGATGAATTAATGTACATAAAAAAAGTGCAAGAAATCAATGGGAATGTGTAGCTTTCACATATCCTAAACAACAAATGCTTTCTAATATATTTCATCCATCCGTCCAATAGTGTCCATTGAACTGATTACTGTTAGCTTGCTAACTTGTTTAAAAATAATATGATTAACATTTGTATAACTTCCTTCTGAAGTAAACTATTCCATGCATTCAAAAGGAAATTGAACAAATAAAAGCTCTGTGAACAACTGCAAAGCATGAAGTAAAAGCTAAGAATAGGTCTGCATAATTATAAATTTGAAGTTTTAAACATATTTTAAAACTTAAATAACCTTGTAATGCAGGTAATCCTTTGCATATCAAAACAAACATGCAACATGTTCCAATATGCTTTAAAGTGTGTCTTTCTCTCCCCATCAGACACTAGAAGTAAGCAGATAAAAGCTTTTCACAATGTTACTAATTACTGGTAATAATTATTCAGTGTAACATCATTGGTGACTGTACCTTTCACTTCCATTTCAATCTCTTCCTCTAGCTTCTCATGAATAATTTTTTCAGGAGCTAGAATAAAAAGACAAAGATTTTTGAGCTATACTTGCTAAATATGCCAATCAACAAATTATATAGTAAAAACACACAATCTCTCTTGCAAATATACAGAAATTCACACATACATACACATAAATGCATGCCAAGCAATTCAAACATTTGATAAATTTTGAGAACAGAGTAATCAAATGCTTTCAAATGTGTTCACAATGTACACTTTTCTATCAGACTTGCTTTCTTTTTTGCGGGGTGGGGTAAAGTTTCTAATGTAACATGCCTTTATCATGCCTTAAGACCCTGAAGAAAACATTCAACAATCCACAGACTAATGGGATGCTTCTTGTTCTAAATCATCTCCCAGGGAATGAAGGTACTGGAATGCAATGATGCTATGCATGAGAAATTGATACTTGGAAGGAACATGCAGTTGCCAACCTGTCACTCTCAGATGGGTGCTGCACTCAGCTTGTCCTGCAGGATTAACTATTCTGCACTTGTATATACCCTTGTGGTTTTGACCAACTTTCAACAATTTTAAACTGCACAGTGGCCCATCATGTTTTAAGGAACACAATGGAGACTCCTCAACTATTAGCTGATTGCACAGCCAGACCACGCAAGGCATAGGCACACCCTTCATTATACAAAAGAGTAACACATCATCTCCTTCTTTTACAGTGGTTTCTGAAGGCAGAATTTCAAGAAACTCTGGTGCTTCGGCATCAGTTTCTGTGATGTCTTCACATGGCACAACATCGGGATAGCAGACTCTGTTTCTTTGCTTCTCAGTCTCATATGGTCTTTGGGATGTAGATATAAACAAGATTGAGGTTTTCTTGGAAGGTGCTTCCTTAACTTCAGATGCTTTAAACTGACAATCTTTGCCTGCTTTAAAGCTTTTAGTATCTGAATCAAGGGTAATTTTTGTTACTGCTTTGGCTTGTGCTTCTTTTGCTAGGTAAGAATAAAGTCAGGAAAAGGATTAGGTCAGACGTTTTGCAGGAATAAAAAATATCCTTATACTTAGGGGGGAAAAAAACCCCAACAATTAGCACTGAAAGAATGTCCAGCATATTAGCACTTCAACAATGCTATTAAACATGAGTGATTACACATTTAAGAGCTCTGTTCCTGCTGGGCTAACTCTAGGTGCCAATTAAGCCTACAGGAGTTTTCATGGGACCAAGACTGGGTCTGTAATGCATAACGCAAACACACCTTTGATTTTAATTGAGCGCCTCAATTTAGAAAGTACCAGCAGAAGATTACATAAAGCACTTTGCACAGCTCAAGAGTGAAGAAAGAAACTTCAATATGTGAGAGCCAAATCAATAGGGTCAATGGCTTCCTCATTATTTATCTTAGTTTTCTACTCTTGATTCCTTTGAGCTCAGCAGAAATACTGTCACCTGTCCAGTGTGGTGATAACATATTTTTGGGTCTTCACTAGTGGTAACACTGCTAACATTTTAATATGTTGATGTCAGGAAGAAGTGGAAGGAGCCTTACAAAAATAAATACTTATACCTCAGCAGGAGTGAAAGGTAGAAGACAATTCATTAGTGCAATAATACAATATTTGCACCAATTAATCCTTCCAAGTACATTGACCTATATTGCCAACCTCAGAATTGGAATCTTGGATTTACTGTAAACAAGTTTGACCCATAGAGCTTGGAATGACCAGGTATCTAGTTCTACATTGCTTAATTGACATTCTTATCTTCCTTAAACTGTGACTTGCTGGGAAGAGGCACAAAGTTACAATACCAGCTTCCTGGTAGCACGTCACTTAACATAGAGCTGTAAATGTGAAGGAAAAACCCCAAAGCATCATTACTAGAGCCTTCTCAATTAAATACTGATAGCAAAGGAAACATGAGTGAGCTGTAGGCAGTGATAATGAAGTTGCAAAAGGTAAGTCAATGTGAAAATTCAGATAACCACCTTTGACTGTTAGTATTGCAGCAGTTGATGTCCCTCCGTAATCGTTATATACAGTACAACTGTACAATCCTTGATCTGTCAGCTGGGTATTTAGGATTGTGAGCAGTAGGACACTTCCATTTTGTGTTATCTTCAGTTTTTCAGATACTTCTATCCTTTCACCTTCATGGGCCCAAATAAACTCAGAGAATTCATTTTCTAAGGCACATATGAACTGAGCAGTGTCACCACATTTCACAGTTAGGTCTCTGAGCTGCAAGAGAATCTTTGGAGGGACATCTTTCATTTCCTGAGCAGTGGCCACAGAGATTTTCGTGCTCTGAGATACTTGGGAAACGATTGTTGTCTGCTTGGCTTCCATTTCTTCAACTGATGCAGCCTTCAGGGCCAAACTTTCTGATACACTTTCAAAAACCAGTACACCCAATTGCTGTGATGGTTGTTGCACTGATTTAAATTCTTTTTGACAAGTTTTAATGTTCTTCTTTGTGAGAGGAGCAACATGAAGTTCTGATATAGCCTGCGACCAGATAGACTCTTTTACATCGTTCCCAGAACTTTGCCTATCTAGGGCTTGCACTGTGTAATCAAGTAACAAAAATAATAATAATATTAGTATCTAGAGAACTT
Source organism: Syrrhaptes paradoxus (assembly GCA_013400615.1). NCBI lineage: Eukaryota > Metazoa > Chordata > Aves > Pterocliformes > Pteroclidae > Syrrhaptes > Syrrhaptes paradoxus. Next base: position 43,733 of record VZTO01018907.1, read on the forward strand.
TACTGGGCTATGCTCTGAACAAAATCAAACAGTATGGAGGATGAAAATGAATGACCTTCATTTGAAAACTCAGCATGCCAGATGCACTATGCTCTTGTCACAAAGATTACCCTTTCACATATACGAACTACAAGTGATGCCTAAGCTAGTCATGCAGTTGATACACAGCTGATGCTTGTCTCTTTTTTCACTGAAGTTGTCCATTTTAGTATTAGAAAACTTGTTATGGAGCTTTTTAAGGAGGTTTTGTTTTGTTTTGTTTTTTTTCCCCCTACAGGACAGTGCAAAGTAACTGAGCCAATGCTATCATGATCACTTAATTAGTTGTTTTAAAAATCTGAATGCCTTCAGTAAAATTATTCTATTCTTTGATGTATATCAAGATAGAAATTTGCAGATTTCTGAATGTTATGGTTTAAACAGAAGAAACGAGAGTGGCTGGGTTACAGAGGGTAGGTACTATTAACATTAGCTGGTAAAGAAAAAGTGTGAAACAAGGAAAGAAGAACATTAGTAAGAGCGCAGAGGTGTGGTATGCAACAAAATGAATCCCTTTGAAGTAAAAATGGGGCTTTACCTTCTGCAGTCACTGTAAGTGTAGCTGAACAAGTTGTTTCTCCAGCACTATTTCTTGCCTTGCAAGAGTATTGGCCAGCATGCTCTAAGAAAGCATCTACTATTATCAGTAAAGCTGTGCCTGTAGACTCATCAAAGTGGAAAACTAAGTCTTTTGTTGGCAACATGAGTTGTTGATTATGAAACCACTGGATTTTTGGTTTGGGCATGCCAGAGACTCTAGCTTGAAATCTGACTGATTCCCCGCTGCATACCCTGCAGCTTGAAATAGGCTGGATAAAGACGGGCCTTTGGCCAATAGATTCTTCCTTAAGTGAAACAGATGAAGAAACATGCCAATGGGATTCTGATGTAACTTCTTCAACCTTTTTAAATCCTGAAAAGAAGCATGCCAACTTTTAATTTCTTACCCTACACTACAATAAATTTCTCTCTCATTCAAGATTTTTTTTCTAACTTGCAATTTCACAGCATGAGTTATTCTAATTCACCATTTATAAAATCTGTTGCAAAAAGAAAATAAAATATTTATGGTTAAATAATATCAAGGATAACATAGAACTTAAATAGCAAATTCTCCAAACAACATTTCTCCTCTGAAACTTTGGTCAACATTTCGTCAGTTCATATGAATATAAACTACTTCTTTTCAGCTGTCCAAGTACCTGGTACACACCTTTATTTAACAGTTTTTTTCAACACTTTCAAAGTAATTATTTTATACAAAAACTCTTACTAAGTCATCCTAAGTATGTAAACACTTCCATTAGGAAGGTTTCCACCACATGTAGTGCATGACAGATTCTAATACAGGAGAGAATGAAAAGGTGAGGTGCATGGAACATTGAAAAATTGAGAAATAATTTTTCCTGTGCATGACCTATATTTTGAAGACATCAGTGTATGCTGTGGACATTGTAAATGGTAGCAAATAATTGAGTTAACAGACAACATGACAGACAATGACTCACATACAATCATTAGTGTATATTAAGATTAGTATCGGAACATGACCTAAACAAGACGTCTTTAATTGCACATTGTACCTTCTAACTTCAAGGTAGCGGTGCTTGTCACTTGGCCTACAGAATTACTAGCCACAAAGGTATAGATTCCTTCATCCTCTGGATAAGCTTCAGCAATCTCCAGCTGGTAAGTGTCTTCAAACTGAGTCATTCTAAAAAACCGTGATGGCTTGATCTCTCTCTCTTTGCTATACCAAGAGACTTTCAGATCTGCTTGAGCAACAGAAAGAAGAAAAAAATGTGTAAGTTATGATATTAGACTAGTAAGTAAACCCTATTTTTATATCTGTCAAAAAGCTTAATCTCAAGTATCTTTTTTAAGTTTAAATGTGCCTTGTATTTCTCTGATAATGTATGATCAGTGGAAAGTGGCATACTTGTTTCTTTAAGTTTTGACTTCTGCATTGAAAATATTTGCGTGGGAAATTTGATTCTGGTGCTGCTATATTTCTGAGTAAAAATAATTTTTCCTTTCCCTTAATGTAAGAATGAAAAAAATATTTTCCTACTGATAAAATCAGAGAAAGTCTCATTTTTAAAAAGTGATTCTGCTACAATTGCCTGACTAAACAAGCTATAAAATCACTAGGTTGAGCTGAACAGGTTAAAGAAATGAAAACGGAATATCCCTTTGCTAAGGACAGTATCTTGCCTCTTTTTGTTGCAAATATTCTATTTAACACCTCATATT
>VZTO01018908.1:7769-27974 GCA_013400615.1 Syrrhaptes paradoxus
TGACATCCTAGCCGTACTCCAGCATTTATCTCTGCCCACAGGCTTGCTGGCCTCAATGTGCTAATATCACCCTACAGAGAGAATTTTTCTCTTTTGCATGTAACTATTAGTTGTACAGCTGTACAATGGTCTGTACAAGACTAGTTCACTTTTTTCCTGTATGTTTCTGTGCATCAGTATTGTGGCATTTACTCAAGACTGGGTTAACACTCTACCAACTCCTGTAACAGCTACCTGCAAATAGTGGTTGGTAGGGGCTGGGGCTGAAGCAGTACTTGGGGAGCAATGATTTCTATTAATTCTTTTTTGACTCTTCCCTTGTCTTGGGCAAGTAATAGTCTACTGATTTACATCTATTTAGGAATGTGGTGAGTTTTAATCAGCTCTCACATGGGAACTAACCATACCAGTGTGCCACACAGCTGAGCACAGAAAGTGTGTGACCCTCTCCCTCAGTTCCTGTGTCTTGAAGTCCTGTGCTGCTGGGACATCAGACTTTGAAGCATTAGCAGCAGAAGCATAGATTTGTTTCCTTTCTGCTCATTGTTGTGGAGGAGGTAACTCTGCAGGAGAGTTGGGCAGACTTGTGGGAGAGGTTTTATCTTATTTTAAAACAAAAAAACCCAAACGTGGCTAGGGTGTTTTGCTCAGTGACTGTGAGTCAGCCTTCATTAAGACCCCACAACATGTTGTGCTGCAAAGAAGCAAAGCGAGTCTAAAGATAAGCAGTGATGCAGTCACATGAGGAGGGCTGCAGAATGGAGAAGGTATTTTTAGAATTTAATTCAATTTTCTTCAAAGGTACTCTGAAGGCCTGTCATTTTCATTATTATTTGTATAAACAAATTTGTCTTAGGTTTAGTAATAAGCCTTTCTAAAGCAGAATAGGCTATTTGCCAAATTAAATAATTTCTTCCTTTAAACTGTACTGTATTCCAGGTATAGAACTGGAGTTCTTGGGCTTTCAGGAATTGGATATGTCCAAGTTCCAGTGGCTACTTCCACACTTATTTACATTTTATTATTCTTCCCCACATGGAATAGTTTTTCCTATACCACCCTATTTCTCCTGTTCCAGCCTATTCCTCAAAGAAAAACTCTTTAGATAAATTTATTCAAATATGAAGAATTTAATAAAATCAGCTTCTATCACAGTATCAAAGTGCAATAAAGGGAAATAAATTTGCCTCCAGATGCAAAACAAGTTAGTGAAAAAGCTAGGAATGTCTTACTAATTGTCATCCTGGGATGAAATTGTTCCTTAAGGACTACCATGACAGGAACTTGCCTTCTAGGGACGACAGTATGTTGCTGAGAAAGAAGATCAAGGCTGGGAGCCATTGCTGAGCCCTCTGAGTTAAAACATCAATAGAATTTTTTCAGAAGAGCCAACGTACCCTTGGGAGAGGGTATGGAGCCAGAGAGATGAGTGAGTAGCTTTCCTCTGAACTGAACCAAATTAAGGCTTCTTCTAGTGAAACTATAGTTCACTGTATTGCAATTCTGTTAAACCAGTAGGTTTAGTGAAAATAAAGGAAGTATTCTAAGGTTCTGATCTAACAATCTGTCCATGTTTAAAGCAGTGTTTAGTCATGTGGTCTGGATGTAAGAGGGTGTCTTTGCTGATTGGCAGTGGACTAGCACATGTGCTCAAATGCTGTAGTGAAATGAAGTTTAGGTCTATGTAGCGATGTTGTAATTTGGTCTTTTCTGTTCTGGGTGTGTTATGATAATTCCCACAAATTGCCAGGATATGAGTGCATGGGTCACCCTTTTTTTTTTTTTTCTGGGCAGCTCTGTAGGTTTTTAATCACAGTGGTTTAAGGGAGGAGGTGGAAAGGGTCTAGAGTGTAAGCAGCCCTTATGTTTTCATTTCATAATCTATTCTTTCTGTCTGACCATCTCAGTCATTTACACAGCCTTGTGAGAGGCTTAGGCTGTCTCTAGTTCAGTAAGAGCAAAGAATGAAACATAGCTAGAGGAGGAGAAAAATAGTGACTATATCCTGTGAAATGTTATGGCTCAGTGGCAGAAGTAGTGTGGGGTGATACATTTCCCCTGAATCAGTCAATGTTGCAATATGAACCCAGGAGCACTGAAGTCAATGGAAAATGAAGGAATACTACGTCAGGAAAAGTGTGACAATGAGCTCTGGGGATAATGTCGATTCAGTTTCTGGGGTTAAAGGCCTGGAGAGAAGGGACTGTTGTTACAGAGCTCCAGGTGTTGCATGAATCTTTTAATTGTACTTAATCTTACATGACAAAAAAAATTACCATCTTCTTGCGGTATCTCGGGAATTGTTACAGCTATCTCTAAAACAGAAGAAGGTGTGTGTATATATATATATATATATATATATATATATCAAGGTCTAAACTTTCTAGGGACATAGTGACAGAAATTTGACTTCTTTCATGTTTGACTTTTTAGAAACCCTTTGAGGACACCTGTGTCTTCTAGGCCTGATGTTTGGGAGTTCCAAGCATACAGATCTCCTGTAAATGGAGCCTGTGCATGCTTGTCCCTTCTGCAAACTGAGGCTGTAGTGTCTCAAACTGGAGAGAATATAGTTTCTATGGTTTTGGGTTACACATCAAAAGGAGCTACCTAAACATCAGTTATGAAAAATGCAACCTATGGATAGAATTTGCTTTCTATTTCCACTTCCAGAAGAATTTGTTTTGTGGACACTCTCTGCTTGTTACTTACACAATATTTTCTAAGACTAAATCTATTATGTAAGGGATTCAAAAATTGAGATGGGCAATTCTATATGGCATGATTTGCTGAGATATTACCTCGCAGTAAAGCGAAGTTGCCTTCATGAAAGCAGGTAATAAAAAAATCGCAACTTTCATTCTGGGCCTCCTTCTTTCAAGTAATAGATTTCCTCAAACTGAATTGGGTGTTTTTGTATTTCAGTACCTGCAAGAAGGGGTGGTTTTGGCTGCAAAAAGGAAAACAGGAAATGGCTTGGAAATTAATAAAACTTGTAGAAAACAGTTTAAGCTTCTGACCAAATATTGCAGGACTGACAGCTGCCCCCAGGGTACAGAAACAGGAAATTTAGCAACAGGAAGAGACTATCTTTTTAGTTAGAGAGCAGATTTGCAAAGGATGCCATCAAATTGGATGCTTAACTTATGTTTTGAGTGTATTTTTTGGGAAAGAGTAGGAAGGGGAAGTATGGGTTTACCTTCTGTGTACTGGAGGTGTTGTAAGCTTTTTTTTTTTACAATTTTACTTGTACTGGAGACAGTTCTGTAGAGAGAAATTCTAGCAGCACAGGGAGCTGCACATTCATGGAAAACTCTCTAGTAAGTCGGGCAGAAGCCAGGACATCCAAATCTGTCACCATGCTACAATGTCTGACAACCTGTGGGACAGTAGGGGGATAATTTGGATGTTCCTCATTCAAGAATGAGACAGTTGTGTGGCCTTTTTATATCTGTGAGTATACAGAGAGAAGCCATCTGTATATGGACATGCACGTATTCAGGTCTACGTAGTGGACTTTCAGCTGAGAGTGTGGATGATTGTGTTCCCATCTTATGGAAGTCAAAGATTCCTAGAAGGCTTTTGCAGAAGTAGGGACTCTTGCCCTCAGAAAGGCTTTCACCTTTTTCACAAATTGTTGAAGTTGAGATCTGTTGTATCTCATCATTGATTTATGTAGGCCTTAAATAGCCATGGCTTTATGGTAGCTTTTGGCTTTGAGTCACTGCTTTTAGCTTCTAATTTCTGCAAATGTATTTGGTATGCAAGATGAAGGGAGGAGGATGCATTTGGTAGACAGTCTACACTGTCTGTCTTAAGAGGATATGTGTGGTGGTTGCTTTCTCCTGAGAGTGAAATTCTCTGGGGGCACAGTCCTGGAAACACAATTTCCCTGAATGTGATGGGTTGCATATGGTGTAAGAGCTGATTGCAGGGAGTGGGCAAGCTCCCGAGGAGTTGGGATTTCTATCAGTAAGTACTTTATCCAGAAAGGCTTTCCAAAGTCTGCCAGCAGTTGTCTCTACGTGACATACAACGGAGTGACTCAGTTAAATATGGAATGCCCACTCTTTACTACTTTTAAACCTGTGGATGACCACCATGTATTTAACAAAAAATTAGAAGGTTACTGTAGGTTTTCTTAGGTCAGGAGTGTTCTTTTAACTAGAACAGTTATTTAAGGAAAGTAACAGAGCAATGGAGCCAAAAGCAGGGAAAACCACACACACACTGCGTGCTCAGTCTCTCATTTATTGCAGAATGGTTCTAAGGTTGTTTCTTAATACCTGTGAAGACTTGCACTGCTTTTATAGTGAGTTTATACAAATAAAGTAGATGTCTGTCATTAGAAATTGACATGACCTCATTTTTTTAAATACACATTGTGTTCCTGTGCTGAAAATGCACAAAGAGATGTTGTGATCCTGGCAATGTGGCTGGGATCACACCTGCTTGGAATTTGAGCAGAACCCAGCATGGTCCCTGTGCTATTTGAAGCCTGTGTCCTGCAGCCAGGCCATCAGCTGTCTGGGCGCCTTCGGTGTGGGGCAGGATTTGCCTGGGTTTATGGGGAGACAGACAGACTGAGGCACGCATAGCGTATGGGTGTAGCCAACTTTTCTGTAAAGGAGTCTCTTTGAATAAGTTTGTGTGTGTTTTAGAGGAAATGAAATGCCTGTGGATGAATACAGGAGAAATACTACCCCCATTAAGTTCCGTGAATTCCCATTTCAACTCTGATGGTAGGGAGGAATTGCATATAAAATAAAGTGGTTTCTTTTCCTTTCTGTATACTAAGCATGTTCCCCAGAATAAGCAGCTTCATGAAGGAAGCACAGCACAAAGATGAGCAGAAGTTGGTGGAAAGAATAGTTGTGCTTCAGATGAGGGGAGCACAGGGGAGGCAGAGAAGCAGGCTGGTTGTGGGGATGGGTACTGAATGTGGGGAAGGAATAAGCACAGTGTGATGTTCTCCAGTGGCCTTTCTTAACTCTGACACATCATAAAACTGGGATTTATCTGCAAATAATGTAAGTGAATAAACAGACCATCTACGCAGTACTCTGCAGCCACGAGAGGGAGTGAGATGCTCACAGGTAGGGTTTTGTTTCAAATGCACTCACTGCAGGGCTGGATTTCACTGCTTTCCTAGTCATGGATCATGGATGTTTCAGCTGCTTTACAAAGTCTGGATTCATTCACATATTATTCCTCTGATATGTAGCTGAATCATGTACTATAATTTATTAAAATGAAATACTATAACCCTGAATTTAACAAAGGGTCTCCCCTGCAACTGCTAATGCTTTGTCTAGGATAAATGTTAGACTAATAGCATGGCTTTATGGATATTTTTGCCAAATGTTTATAATATTGGGTTGTTTTCCTGAAAAATAAAGTGAATAAGTGTCAGAGCAAGGGAAACAAGAACAACAAAGGTCACCAAAAAATCTAATGAATGTTCATCTCAGTTAAGACAATGATTAGATTCAGGGCTTGATTATTCTCTGAACTATGCTGTAAGTCACTTATATCTGGATAAAATGAAATGATGACTTGAGAAGGTGTAGATGGTGGATCTAGAGAAATGAGATTAAACTGGAATTCACAAATATAGACCTTATCTTTGTGTTACTCAAAAACCATCGCATGAGCTCACTTTGTGATATTAGCTTTGTCACTAATAACTCAAGGGAGAGAAAAGAAGACGGTTCAAATGCAAGATTTTCCTGTCTGAGGGATAAGTTAATTCATGCTTTAATTTAGGAAATAAATGTTTTATGCTTTGCTCTGTATCTGCAAGACCTGTCTTGCATAAACTAATTCTAGGACACAAAGGAGGATGAGGTAGTTGCTCTCTTGGAGGCCTGCTCACCACTTTAAATAGCCCCAAGCCATCTCCCTGGGTCTTTGGATCAAGGCACTATTCTATTGTTAAAATATAAATATTTAAAAGCATGTGCCTTTTAAAATGGAAATGCTGTAAGCTCTTGAGGTGAACATCATCTAACTTTAAAGCTCCATTCTGATGCTACTTCTACTTATTTCCACAGAAAACAGTGGGGAAACTGAGGCACTGAATGCTGCAGTGACTTTTCCAAGGTTACACAGTAGATCAGGAGTAGAATTCAGTACTGCAGATTCTCCCTCCAGTGCCAACACTGTCTGTCTATTCTATAAATTCTTTCATTACATATAAGGAGTGAATTAAGAGGGGTTTTTATTGATTGGAATGTTAATATCTTCTTCATTTCCCTACAGGAAACTGAATGAGAGGACTGTGATTCATGTATTTGTAGGCGTAGGCAGCTGTACACCAAGTACAATACAAAGAATATTAACAATTTTAATTGCATGCAGGCACTATTGATAATACAGCATCTTTCACAGCAAAGAAGATTACTCCTAAAATAAGGCATTTAGATCCCTGTGTCTTATACCCTGTATAATCTGTGAATCTTATAGTAGTTTTATCCCTTCCCCTGTTTAAAAAGGGAAACTGAGGCCCTGAAGTGTTACATTGTAAGTGTGAGTAAATGTAAAACACTGGGGTTTAGATGGATTTTTTTTTTTGCCTTAGAACATGTCTCCAGGGAGTTTGACTTATACTTTATTAATGTGTAGAGTATTTATGCTGCATAAAACTGTGTGCACACAAATCTTCCAGAAAGCTCATCAGGACTTATGGAGCTTTATTCTTAGCTCAGCAGTTGTGACCCTGCGTTGCCCTCTGTCACTTCAGGTGATAATGATGTGCCACAAGGCAGCAGGCAGGACCAGACAGTTCTTTTTAAAAGTAGCAGTAAGGTGTCTGCTCTACTGAGTGATGCCCAGGAACCATGTTATCAGTGATGATATTTCAGTATCCTATATTTTCTAAAAAGTGACATATCAAAAGCAAGCAAAAAATCATTAGGGCTTTCTTGAGCACTTCCACTAACTAATCCTGTGGTGGATGATTTTTTTAATTACTATCAAAAGTGCATCTAGAATTATTTCTTACTCCAAAACTAGTCATTAAAACACTTCTCAGAGGTACAACTTGTAACTGTGTTCCTTTGGCCATCCCACAGAATAGCATGTAATAGCTGGTTGGAATAGCAGCCAGAGGAGATGTTTTTTTGGGTAACATGTGACTTCTTATGTCATTTTGGTGAAAAGAAAGGTCCCACTTTTAGGAACCCAACAATATCAATATAACAAAGTAATTTTAAACTTAAGTGCTCCTCCCACCACCATCAAAATATTTTGTTGTTAGTATCTTCAAACACTCCAGACTTGTTTCTTGGTGGGTAACTTTTAAGGAGGACTGCACAGATGCCATACCAGTGCCTTGACAGCTATTCCATGCTGTGTCCACGATAGTCGCACAGGTGCTTTGACTCTGATACAGCTCTGTCTGTGCGAGCTTTGAGTGATTGGACTGCTTCCACAGCCACAAAGAAGTTAACTTCAAACTGTCTTCCTTAGAACAAGTAAAACCTTCTTCATAAAGGAAAAGCAGGAAGCTAGACTTGTATTTGCAGGAAAAGCAAATAAAGTGTTTATAAAGTAAAACCTGTGTCGGAAACAGCCACGCGTACAATTTTAGCAAGTGTTTGCCTCGCTCCAGCAGAAGGAACTAAGTAATTTGTGTAAGTGTCTGTGTCAAGAAATAAATTGAAGCCTTTTTATTATGTGCTTAAATAAGACATTTCTGACCATAAGTTATAGGAGGTGATTTTTTTGGAAAAATGGAAGACTATATCCTAATGAGGAATATTGTAGAGAAAAATGTAAGAATTAACAAATTAAATCCCTGGTTAAAAACTGAAAACACTTTCTAAAAAGAAAACAAATTAGCAGTTAAATTGATTTCTCCATTTTAGTTTTTTGTTGAAAGTGTTTTGTTGGACATTTTTGGCTTCTCTATTTTTATTCTGTAGCCATTCCATGATTCCTAAAAATATATTTTTGCTTATAGCACAGCCTGAGAAAATGGAGAGTATAGTACATTCCACGTGTTACCACGTGAACAATATTTCTACTATTTTCATCTTCTGTGCCATTAACTTTCTGAAAAATTTACAAGAGCCTGAAGCAAACATACTTCTGCCTTGCCTTCAGGATTTGAGATTACTCATTTACTCCCTTTTTGTGAGATTAATTTATTTTTGATGTTACTGAAGAAAAAAAGAGGTAGAACCATCCCAGAGACTGTGATGACTGAACTACACTGCGCATACTGCCACCACTAATGCCCATTAACTTCTCCAAGCTTCTCCAGGGAGGGAATTTTGCTTTTTACCTGCCTCTGGTGATGTTTTTGAGCTTTAATAGCTCTGAAATTAGGCAGCCCCCAAAATTGTAGAAGACTGTGTTCATCCAAACATTAATTACATGTACAAAACAGTTCTGCCCCCTGACAAAGGGCAGAGTTACCCTTCCACCTTGCACCGTGTAGTAGTGTGGGACAATGCCTGGGTGCTGGAGCTGTCAGCAAGTACTGAGACACCTCCACCTCCCCCTATGAAGGGTCCTGCTGAAGTTCTAGTATTTAAAACTATGGTGTACCACTGCAGGATCAGCAGTTAGGCTGAAAGCAGTTGTGCTAAAGGGAGCAGCTGTGCTGGTGGTTACTAATGCACCCTTCCAAGTGTGGCTGGAATAAAATTCTGAAGGTTTTGTCTGTTGTCACTGAGTTCCAGAGAAGCACTGTCAATTTGTTGTCAGTGAGGTAGGTAATTTCTGAAGCAATTATGAAAGCCAGTCATTGTAATAATTAGCATTGATTATCAACATGTTTTTGAAAAGCAGATCTAGAGGCAGTATTACAGGGCTCCAAACGTTTCCCTTTTGGGGGTTGTTGCACTCGTTGATATAATTTCACCTGACATTTCACCCATCTTATTAACAAGGCGAGTGAAATGTCAGAAGGCATTAAGTCAGAACATGCTGCATTCCCTACGGGGCACTATATGTCTGTCTAGCCAGAGAAACTTGTAAGAGGATAGAAAGATTACTTTAGGGTGAAGACAAGTGAATGACCAGGATCGCTTATGAACAGGATGGTAGATACTTCAGTTATACCAGGAGATTGGTAACTATAATGGATTTTTGTCATCTCGCAAATATTTTTTGCATTTGCTGAAGTGTGTGGGCCTCTTCAACGTTTACTTTAAAGGTAAAAACAAGCCCTTTGCATCAGGGGAATTCATCCCATTGGTTCAAGGATCTTTGTGTCACCATTTTGTTTGATTTTGTTCTTCATGTGGGTATAAAAGAATTGGGTATTTCTTGAATTTCAAAAGGGAATTTGATTTATTTAACGTAAGATTAAAAAGGAAGACAAAGAGGTCTACAGATCAAGCATAAGAGCCAAACTTTCAGTTCTTTCCACTTGATTGCCCTCTCTCTATTCTCCATATTTGATCCTTAAAAAAAAAAAAACTGTACATACACACATACACATGAATATACATTTACACACCCTTATTCTGTCAGTTTGCTTCTATTTGAACATAGTGCAAGGTTCTACTATTCCTTGTTTTACTGCAAGTCCTCATCTATTGTTTGTGGTCCCCTTTGTACTTAGTGCTGTACAGTTCTAGTGCAGATATGGATGCATTTTTGTGGAGCAATTATTTTGCAGAAAGCCAGTTGTTCAGAATTAACCTGTAAAATATGGAACTGCACACTTCCAGGAATGGTGCAGGTAATTGAATGAGTGTGTGTTGCACTTTAAAGGACAGTTTTCAAACCCTATTTTGAAATTAGTCTGATCTTTTCAGCACTTAGGTATATTTTTCATTAAATATTTTTATTGTAAAGGACAACAGAGAGGGATATCATTATTTTCATTATTTCTACCACCCTTCTGATGCTTAGAATCCCCACTGACACAAACATGCTTTCTGCATATTTAAACCCATGAAGTGTATGCAGCAACAGTCACTAGTAGATGGGAGAAGGCAAGTAAGCACAAATGACTGTCTTGGGTTTGGTTGGGTTTTTTTTCTGCAATAGAAAAAAGATCTGGAAGATCTAGCCTGTTTTGTTTTCCTCTGTTAGCTTCTACCACATCAAATAAATTAATACAGCCAAGCAAGGTAGCTTGTAGTGTCTTTGTGAAATCCACTTATCAAAGCAAACTGATATCAAAGGGAACTGTTTTCTTGGTGGCTGTATGTTTGGTGTGGATTTGCATAAAATCTTCATGAGTGTACCATCTGGAAAAGACATCCAGCCCATTAATGTTACAGTGTTAACAGCAAAATAAGTGCAAATCCTTTGATTTGGCTTTTTTGGTTGTTGGGTTTGTTCTGTTTTCTTACTCTCTGCTGTACCATGCAGACCTGATGATCTGGAGAGGTTTTATACTCGGTGTATGTATGTGGTGTTCTTACAAACTTTATCTGTTTTAATTGCTGTAAATCCATTTGCTGTCCATTAGAACAACAACAACTCTCCAAAGGGTTTTCCAGGTGGCACAGAGTACAGATTAAAAGTATGGATTTCCTATTGGGAGAATACAAATTTACTTCCTAGTTATTTCAGAATAATTTCTGGTTTTTCTTCCTTACAGGAAAGGAAGGCCTGTCTCCTTTTCACCAGAACATGCACCATTTGTCATCCTTTCCCCTCTGCTCAGCCAGATTGCACAGTGGCACATTCAGCCTCTGAACACTTTGAAGTGTTCAGCAGTTGTTCGCTATAGACGGGCTAGAAAGCACGAGTGTGCAGCACATGGCTTGGAGAAACTCAGTTCCCCAGATTTATTAGTTTCTTGTCTTTAGAAGCAAATATGCCGTGTTCATAATGGCAATCATGGGTTAAAAAATAACAATTAGCTTTACCTCAGAGCTGGATTAAATTTTGTGTTATCCTGTGTCTTTGAGAATTTGCTCAAACTTCCTTCTCCATTCAGCTTCACGGCTTGAAACTTAGCAGGTTGGAACAAGTTTCAGATATGAAAGTTATGTTCAACTCCAACTGCTACTTCAAAGTCACTGACTTTCATAAATTTTCCTCTACAAATCCTATGTTGGATTTCTTAAAATTTATATTTTATTGAGAAACTCTGAGCATCTAAAGAATCTCTGATTTCCATGAGGTTTTTCAGATCTCGACAGACTCACTGGGGAATATGACCAGAAATAGTGTTTGCAAAGAAACCTGAGACCAGCTTTCCTTGCAATTTTATTACATACAAGAGTAGCAGTGGATATGCACGAACGTATCCCCTTTCAACAGCTTATGGAGAGGGCAAGCGGATGACTACACGGTAGTGGCTGGAGACAAACTCCTTCCTGCGGGGAAAAAGGAAATATAATTTACACTGTTCCATCTCTCGTGAATGCTTTTAGTGATCCTAATGGTTTATAGTAAGATAGTGACCACATGTCTGCATAAGCCACGCTGTCTCGAGCAGATGATGGAAGTTTTTTGATGGGTTTAGGCTGGTCTCATTTGGCTGCTGAACTGCAATGTCTAAAGTTTTCAAATTCAATCATCACAGCTGCCACATTGATTAATTTTGATGTGATTTCCCTTCCAGTGGCATGGCAGCAGCAGTGACAGCAGCAGTGGAGGGCTGGGCAGGTGTAATACAAGCTTCAGTTCACTTCACATTTTCTGTCACCTCATGAATTGTCAGACAAAATAATTTACTCTTTTTCTCTTCTGCTTTTTCAGTCCTGCTTAGATGTGAGATCAGAGGGAAAACTGTCCAAAGGTGCCCATGGCTGCATTCATAAAAACATGCCTGCTCATAGCAGGGGGAGATTTTTCTCAAAACAAAAAACAAAAACAAAACAAACCAAAACCAACTAAAGCCAAAATGGTAAATATCTGAATAAAAATCAGACTTCTGTTCAAAGATCTTGTTTAGCACTTGATTTCTGTGTTCGGTTAATTGATTAACATACTGTTAGTCATTCAAGTTTGAACACTGCTTCCTGTGACACATTGCTAATGTATGACAATGAGAAGGAAACCCTCTGCAGGCATTATGTGCACCTGGTGCAGCAGCCTTGGACATGACATGTACCTTAACTCAGTGAAGCATAAGCCTGGAATAATAACTTACTTCATGGAAAAATATGCTCAATTAGCTGTTCAAAAATCTGTGTGAGGATGGACAGTTTTCAGTTTCAGTCTCTTGCGAATAAGGATTTATTGGCTGAGATCTGAATCCTTCTTGTGTGTCTGTGCTATGGTTTCTCCTTTTTTTTTCTTCCATTACCCAGATTGTTTTGGGAAGTTTTGAGCACATTTAAGGGAAGTTTCTAAGGGAAAGATGAAACCTCTGTCATTTTTATGCAAACCTATTTCGTACTTTACTAGGCAAGAAAGTGTATGGTGTTAGTTTCCTACTGCTTGCCATGATACAGCACTGCAAGCACGCCAAAGATCCAGGACCAGAGTGGCTTGTCGCACTCTGTTTTATTTTAGAGGTTTTTCCTGGTAATATCCTGAACAGAAAATTAAAGGACTGGAAAGACAGAGCTTTGTTGGTTTAGTCCAAAGCCTGCCTACTGTTGTGCTTATTCGCCCCCTACAACTGGGAGGTATGGAGAGAAGTTGGGTTTGCTTCCTCATTCTCTACAAAATGATGTGACTGAGACAGTCTCCTCCATAGTTCTCTGATAATGAAATTGTTACCCTGTTTGTTTTACAAACACATTCTTTCAAACCCATCCTGTCCCTCTTGTCTTAGGGGATCCGGGAAGCCAGGATCATAGTTAAATAAGCTGATAGTTGAGATTTGATCTGTGTGGGATATCACCTGTGTGAAGAGAATATTTGGGGTTTTGTTTGGTATCGATTTCTGATTGGGAAGTGTGTGCTTTTTTGAACCTAAAATTTAGCATTGGAAGTCTTTGCTTGGGAGTACTGAAGAAGCATAGATGATAAACAAATCTCTCTTTCTGAGACTACTCACTGAAGCAATTTTGTACTTTACTGGGCTTCAACTGACGCTATGGTAAAGTCCTGCTATGTGTGGTCTGTTGTGATGTGCTTTAGAATTTCCTTCAAAACCAATTCCAGATCCGATAGGTGACTGGCAATCTGTGATTTAGTGTCCCTGTCACTGTAACAAATAGCCAAAAGATATGACAGGCTGTGCAGGCAGAAGGAAATCCAAATGCCAGGAGCAGTAGCATACAATAGGTTTGTAATTTGGCTCCTGTAACTTAGTGCAATGAGGGAACTGGAAGCCTGCTTTGTCCTTGCATTTGTGTCCCTTCTCAGATGAGACCAGAGTGGCTGTGGAATGATTGCTGTCCTGTAGGGCACAAGAGGGTGCTGTGCTCTTTGCAGATAGCCAGCTAAACCCCTTATTGAGTAGTACAGGTTACTGGGACTGACTGATGCAAGTGAAAAAGTAAAGCTTTAATATCTTATTAGATAGAAAGTTTTGCAGAATCTCTGTCCTGGTGTCCAAAATTGTCTGCAATGCCTGGCAAGTGAATGAAGCTTCAAAAAGATTCCAGAGAATTTCTGTGCCATGAGGGAAACAGATGAGGTATAGAAGTAGGCAGTAGCTAAGGAATTCATAAAACTGAACAGACAAAGTGAAGCAGGAAATACAGAGAACAACAGGTCAGGAAGAAACTCTCTGAAATCAAAGACAGCAAGAGAAGGGTGTCAGACCATGGCAGGTTGCCTGTGATGGCAGGTACTGCAGCTGGTCTCATGTAGCTGAAGATCAGCGCTGTTACACCTTGGCAGTGAAGCTCTGTTTGCTTGGATGCTGTGGGAGAAGAGCTGATGTTTGACAAACCTAGCCCAGAATATCCAGAGCTTGGGAGTAATCCCTGGTCTCCTGCCAACCCCTTCACAAACATCTCAGGAAAGCTCCACAAATTCTGTGGAGAAATTGCAAACGGCATATGAGTGTGCAGAATAAGCTGTGAGGATCTTCTCCTACAGAGGGTAATATGTAAAGAACACAGGTGAGCAGCTGAGCAAGAGGAAAGTCTTTTTCTTACAGAAAGGAGCAGTAGTTTTAGCAGGGGCTGGTGGAGTTTTTAAGGAAGCTGAGTGCTATTCTACCCCTACCACTGACATGTTCTTGGATCTTTCACAAATTGTGCCTTATTGTCTGTAGTCTCCCATCTGTGAAGTAGGCATAATAACGCTGAGGCATCTTTGAAATGAAAATGTCAGCATCTTCTGTACATTTGATAGAAAAAGGATGGGTCTGCACAGGAGAAACCATACAAACCCCTAAGTCCTGTGTATTGAGAACTTCAGTAAATAGAGAGAGATCTCCATATATGAAGTTATCTTTAAAACAAGATATCAAGTCAGTTCTGCATTCCTTAAAAGTGTTAGGAACAGCTTTATCTCTGACCTACGGCCTTAATTTAATTAGGGGCAGAAAAACAGTAAATTACAGCAGGAGCAAGTGTTTGCAAGATAAGACCTTAAAAGTTTAAAGTCTTGGGAGGACAGCCTGTCTTAGAAGGAAATTTTTGTACCTTGTACTGGATGAAAGATGCTCTGAACTCAGTTATGAAATATGACCTTAAGTCNACAGATGCTGTGATTCAGAATCATCTCTGCTGTCCCATGGGAGACAGGCAGATTGATTTTCAAATAATTCAACCCCCTGAAAAGGAAGAAAATCCGTTCAGTTTTAACAAACTGATGATTTGATCCACAATTTGCACTTTTATGTGGCCCAGCTGACATTGCCAGTGCCATGTTAGAAAGCTGCTGTTTTGGTCATTAAAACAAGAAGGAAAAAACCTTCACTTTTGAGACCATATTCCTTGTCGCTACAGTAGGTTGTACTTCTTGGTTAAAAGACAATGAGTCATAGTTAAATAACATTAACATGCTTGATCTAAAAGCTGCAAAGACATCCAGAAACAGCAAAAGTCGATGTTCCTTGTGTTTGGGGTCCCCTGCCCTTGCTGCTCTTCTGCTCCCTGATTTAGAAATGAAAGAGAAAAAGGTTCCGAGCAGTCAACCAGGATTCTTCCTTGACCCTTGCTTGCATTTCTAGAGGGTTTTGGTCACCTTGATTTAGGCACATGGGAAGAAATGAAATAATTGATTTCATCAGGATTTATTACCTGAAGGGCTTTTTAAGCATAAGCTGTTGCCGTTGGAGTCACAGGATCAGGTGTGATTTCCCATTTGCTGGAATATAAAGCAAATATGCAAACAGGCTCTCGGCTTTTTTTAGCTCACAAAAGCAAGGGAGTCCTTTGAAAGATCCTCCGTTTACCCAATCATCGCTTTCCCTTACCCTGCACAGCATTATAATATTCTGACAGTGTAAATCCTCACATTTGCCTGCCTCCCTCCCTCCTTCAGTCACTCTCCCTCCCCCTCCCAAGACTGCTGCTATCGGATCTGTGATGATATGTGATCTCCTGGATACAATCACACACACACACAAGTACCAGGCACTGCTGCTCAGATGAGCAAAATGTCTTTCTCTTAGAGGTGGTGCTCATCACAGCTTTCAGAGCCNATCAAGGACTCCCAAGTGTTCCTAATCCATTTCCATTGGATGTACGGAAACTTCTTATAGCTGATAACAACATTCAGGCGATACCAGCTGATTTCTTTATATTTTATGGAGATCTAGTCTATTTGGACTTCAGGAATAACTCCCTCACCTCTTTAGAAGAGGGCACTTTTAGCAGTTCTACCAAACTGGTTTATTTAGACTTAAGCTACAATAATTTAACACAGCTTGATGCTGGGATATTCAAATCTGCAGAAAAATTGATAAAATTGAGCCTTGGAAACAATAACCTGGTGGATGTGGATGAGGCTGCTTTTGAGAACCTGGAACAGCTCCAAGTGTTAGAATTGAATGACAATAACTTACAAAGCCTAAATGTGGCAGCCCTAGAAGCGCTTCCCTCCCTGCGGACTATACGCTTAGAGGGCAACCCTTGGGTCTGTGACTGTGACTTTGCCAATCTTTTCAGCTGGATACAGGACAATGCATCTAAGCTCCAGAAAGGTAAAGCTCGGTGCCTTACAGTGCAGTATGTACGCTTCTGTCTGTGTGTCTTGGAGGGAAGGAGGGTCCTTGGTCAAATTGTCTGTGTGCTGCCTGCAGTGACCCAAATGGCATTTTGGTCAAACTGTAATTGCATGCTTTCAACAAACGAGTCCGTTAAAAAGACGTTGGCTGCTTTTTAGCAGCAGGTTCTCTTAGCAGTTAAGAAATAAAATTTAAAAATTAAGCCCTATAATTTTGATTTGTAGCATAAATTTACATAGGCAGTGAAAGAGCCTTTTCAAATTCTTTCAGCCCAGAGCTGGTTCTCTTCCAGACTTCATTTTCCTCTCTGGTAAATGTGTTTTCTACAATAAGCCCTTTGAACAGCTAAATATTCTGTGCCAGCTCCTTAGGAAAACTGACTTTTCTCTCATTTTACTGATCAGCTATGAAGCTGCTACAGAAGAGTTAAATCCCCATTTTATGCAACCGTGGCTGTCAGCCCTCTCCTGGAAGTATTTTGTTGTGATATTCTGTTTCAAACTCTTTTCAGTAGCTTGATTTTGGCTCTTTTCATTAAAATAGCACTGCTTCCAATCTTAGGAATAAATTGAAATGACTGTGGAACATGCCAAAAGGCAGGACATATATAATTCTGGTTATTTGGGCCAGTGANTGTCTTAGAAGGAAATTTTTGTACCTTGTCCTGGATGAAAGATGCTCTGAACTCAGTTATGAAATATGACCTTAAGTCAAGATTACTGCCCTCTCTTTGACCCAGAAATGAGCTTTCAAAGGTGTTCAAGTTTGTGCTCTAATCTCCAGGACATATGCACCCAAATACAGTCTTCCCTCAGCACATAGGTGTGGCCCAAGCACCGGAGTCCCATTTCTGTCTGATTACGCAACAGGCATTAAGAGGGAGGGATGGAGTTAAAAGTTAAGCTTGTAGCTGGCAGAGGACTTGCCTTGCTGGGTGTGGATTTGGGGATGTCAGAAAAACACAGATGCTGTGATTCAGAATCATCTCTGCTGTCCCATGGGAGACAGGCAGATTGATTTTCAAATAATTCATCCCCCTGAAAAGGAAGAAAATCCGTTCAGTTTTAACAAACTGATGATTTGATCCACAATTTGCACTTTTATGTGGCCCAGCTGACATTGCCAGTGCCATGTTAGAAAGCTGCTGTTTTGGTCATTAAAACAAGAAGGGAAAAAACCTTCACTTTTGAGACCATATTCCTTGTCGCTACAGTAGGTTGTACTTCTTGGTTAAAAGACAATGAGTCATAGTTAAATAACATTAACATGCTTGATCTAAAAGCTGCAAAGACATCCAGAAACAGCAAAAGTCGATGTTCCTTGTGTTTGGGGTCCCCTGCCCTTGCTGCTCTTCTGCTCCCTGATTTAGAAATGAAAGAGAAAAAGGTTCCGAGCAGTCAACCAGGATTCTTCCTTGACCCTTGCTTGCATTTCTAGAGGGTTTTGGTCACCTTGATTTAGGCACATGGGAAGAAATGAAATAATTGATTTCATCAGGATTTATTACCTGAAGGGCTTTTTAAGCATAAGCTGTTGCCGTTGGAGTCACAGGATCAGGTGTGATTTCCCATTTGCTGGAATATAAAGCAAATATGCAAACAGGCTCTCGGCTTTTTTTAGCTCACAAAAGCAAGGGAGTCCTTTGAAAGATCCTCCGTTTACCCAATCATCGCTTTCCCTTACCCTGCACAGCATTATAATATTCTGACAGTGTAAATCCTCACATTTGCCTGCCTCCCTCCCTCCTTCAGTCACTCTCCCTCCCCCTCCCAAGACTGCTGCTATCGGATCTGTGATGATATGTGATCTCCTGGATACAATCACACACACACACAAGTACCAGGCACTGCTGCTCAGATGAGCAAAATGTCTTTCTCTTAGAGGTGGTGCTCATCACAGCTTTCAGAGCCTTGACGATGTTGCCATGCTTTCCTTTCTGCCTTCTGCCTTTTTCTGTCTTTGTCTGCCTGCTTTTCTTACCCGTGGGTCATTTTTGCCTGCTGTACTCTGTGCAGAATTGTACATCTTTCTATCTGAACAGAAAAAAATCAGAATTTTTTCAACACGAGGGCACATTTTGAACAAGAAAGTTCCTTGGAAGAAGTTTGTATTGAAACTCCCTGAGCCTGAGAAAGGTATTGAACTGGGGATTCTTCCATGTCTCAGAATACCCAGACTAGGAGAACATTACATATGAAAGAAAGCTCTTTCTCTCTCTGACCATATCAATAAAATTTTGACGTTTACAATAATTGCATAAAAAATTTCGATGTATTTGATAAATCCTGTTGGGTTCATATGGAAGACTGGTTTGAACCTACTGAAATCTGGAAACAAATGCAGACAGTTCTAGGGAGGATTTCTGGGGATGACACCATATGCCTCAAGAATTTTAGAATCTAGAATGATGTTCTTAAGCTTAAGTGCCAGAGTTGTGCTTATAGTCTGTTCCTGAAGTTGCATCTTTTTCTGGTTCTGGACATTCTTCATACCCAATTTCCTTCCCTTCCCTTTTCTCTGTCCTTTCCATGATCCAGTTGGACTGTGTTACTCCTTTGGCTCTGCTTCCATACTAGATGACTTGAAATCTTTTTAGTTGCATCCATTTAAGTTCCCAATGCAGGTTTCTGAGTGATTTGTAAATAATTTATTCTGTTTTTTTTCTGCAAAGAAGTGGCCTGTACATGTTTTGAGGGGTTTTGTTTGNATTCTGGTTATTTGGGCCAGTGATTTCCAGAAAAGTGGGGGAGTGGGGGGGAAAGACTGCCATGTATAGGGAACCCAGACTCTTGCTCCACATTTCCCACCTGACCCCAAAGCCTCTCTTAATCCAGCCTTAGCAGGAGATCATCTCACAGTTCATGCCTCCCAACAAGCAGCAGGGCATAAACTTGTGTCACTGAGCTGCCCAGCTGCACGCTGGACAAACTGCTTGGAGCATAAAAACTTTGTCAGGGCTCCAGAGGGTATCCAGGTGTTACCTGACATGAGATCCCTGGTGCCTGGGCTGTGTCTGAGGGGGGTGGCTGTGGAGAAGGTGGTGAGAGGTACAAGGCTGGGGGAGAATTGCTCAGGAGAACAGGTTGAGGTCAAGTAACTTTCTTTGAATTCAGACAAAAAAGGGGGAAAAACACAGTGAGCCTACAAACTTCAGATGTCTTTTCTCTGCTTTCTTCATCACCAGAGTCTGTAGTCAGTTATTCAGGTTCCTCCTACATGCATGACCTTGGGTGGCATTTTTTTAATATACTTATCTAGGTTGCCCTAAATATTCTTAGCCGTAAACCAGATGTTTTAAGGAAGAAACCATTTGAGGAAAAAGTTAGGTTTTTTCCTGTATGCCTTAGTGAAACTTTCATCTTGATTCTTTCTAAACCAAACCCAGGCCTGTTCTCCCCCCTTCCCTGGTGCTTTAGCTAAAGTTTGCTCTGTTTGAACCAAGTATTTGCCCATCTCTCACGATAAACATCGGGTCACTTCCCCCATGCTTTCCATCTCTTTTAATGAACTTCTGCCTCCTTCCCCTTTATCCAGACTGACTCTGTTCAGTCTGAGAGTCTGTCCTAGCCCATCTCTCTTCTGCCCTGTCAAGCATTTTAAAGTGTATCACAACTTCTGTCTGGAAACCTGAAGTGACTGAGTTTTCCCATAGTATTGCCGGTGTTCCCCAGNCCTGGATACAATCACACACACACACAAGTACCAGGCACTGCTGCTCAGATGAGCAAAATGTCTTTCTCTTAGAGGTGGTGCTCATCACAGCTTTCAGAGCCTTGACGATGTTGCCATGCTTTCCTTTCTGCCTTCTGCCTTTTTCTGTCTTTGTCTGCCTGCTTTTCTTACCCGTGGGTCATTTTTGCCCTGCTGTCTGTAGCTGTATGGACTACCACACCATAGATTGCCGGGATCAAGGACTCCCAAGTGTTCCTAATCCATTTCCATTGGATGTACGGAAACTTCTTATAGCTGATAACAACATTCAGGCGATACCAGCTGATTTCTTTATATTTTATGGAGATCTAGTCTATTTGGACTTCAGGAATAACTCCCTCACCTCTTTAGAAGAGGGCACTTTTAGCAGTTCTACCAAACTGGTTTATTTAGACTTAAGCTACAATAATTTAACACAGCTTGATGCTGGGATATTCAAATCTGCAGAAAAATTGATAAAATTGAGCCTTGGAAACAATAACCTGGTGGATGTGGATGAG
>VZTO01018910.1:1212-12802 GCA_013400615.1 Syrrhaptes paradoxus
AACTGCTGTTGTTTTGGTCTTTTTGGTCAATCTTTCTTTTAGTCATGCAATTTCCTAAAAACATGTGGATTCTGACTAAGACGTAACAATGTTGCGATGGGGAGCTGTGGTGTGGGATGTTTGAGGAAACACGTAATTGATTGCAGCAGTTTTTACTATCAAATGAATGTTCTGTAATGTTAAGCAATAAGCGGAAATGTTCTAAAACCAAACACACTGAAATTAGGATATGCCAGGGTTAAGGTTGCCTGTGATTTAGCTGTTATTTTAATTACAAAATTACATTTATAAGATTCCTACATCATTCAGTGCGTATGAAGTACAGGGAATTGCTGAATATTTCATAATATAGCTGGTTGGTACTTGTCTTGACTTCTAAGTCACTTGGTAACCCAAACCTTGTACTGAATACAGACTAACCGACCTTTAAATTTGTACTAAAACAGTTAGCGCAGTAGTTTTTATCTTATTTCTTTGCTAATATAGACATGTATTAAACTTCACAACGTCCATTTTGGATGATGGGTATTAATCCTTGTATTTTACTGTGATTGCAAAGTAAAACTAAAACATGCATTATGGTACATTTTGATATAGCTGCGCTTATTTTCCAGCATGTCCTTGTGGTAGCAATAATCATCCTATGCAGCTCTACTTAATGCCAGTGTAGTGTATTCTGGCAGTCTATGGTGTCCTGAAATTCTCATTTGAACATGGTTGGTAATGCTGTACCTTCTATGAACTCTTTTTGCTNTTTATTACTGAAAGTAATAAACAGAAAAGGCTGTAAGGTCAAGTATTTTATTTCTTTTGACTTTCAGTAGCCCTTGGCTATTAAAAACTGCCATCTACTTTAAGGTACTGGCAATATTTTTGTGTCATTTACAGGTTATGTTACTTCAGAGAACAACTGTGTGTTGTCTTTGTTCAAGAATGTAATGTAAGAACAGAGTTGATTCCTGAAGTATAATTGAAAGCGTTAGTCTAACTGATGGCCTAATAGGCCTGTCTTTGCTTTCAGTGAGCCATGCTTCACCTCATAGTAGGAGCACCTTCATGTATCCTTCATCATATTTGTGTACTTTTGGTGGTCATACGATAGTGGGCTAGGCATTGTCATTTTAATTAATTTCAAGGTTAATGAATAAAAGAAAAGAGAGAAAAGAAAGATTGGTGGCACTGACTATGAGGTTGAGAGAAAGCAAAAACAATCTTTCATTATTCTTTTGGAACAAGTAACCAGACAAAGAATTTTGTATGAATGGCTTACCATAAGAATTTGAAAGATTGTTTCCATAGATGTTCTTGTCTTTTTCTACTACCAGTAATACTTTTACATTTCAGATAATTCTGTTATTTTGGTAATATAGGACACATTTTTCTTTTTTTTGTTTTTCTTTTTTATACAGTGATTATCCAGAGAATGAAAATATTAAAAATCTTCTTCAAGAGCAGTTGAATTCATTGTCCAAGTAAGAATTTTCCTATTAATATTTGAGTAAGCTAGAGAATTCAGAGAAGGCAAAAAACCTTTACTTACAGAGTAATGTTCAATGCACATCACTTTGCTTACACAGATAACAGGTTTTGACATTCCATTTGAACTATGAAAATTACATTTAAAGCTAGTAAAGAGAAGTTTTTCCATTTTCCTTTTGTCCTTTCCTTTAGTAAGATGGAAAAGAAAACTTAGCATATTTTTATCCAGTCTGAAACATATGTGGAAAATTTAAGTTCATACATGTGGCTCTCTTATGCTATGACATTACATGGTTGCAAAATTATTTGTAATTGAATTAATCTTGTAATTTGTAGAACCACTGCAGACTAATTCGTAGCTTTATATACACCCTTGTGGTTGTTCCTTTTATTACAAGAATAAGATGTTTCTGACAGCCGTGCTATTTGTATTTAAGCTGGTAGAGTGACTTGCTCCTTAAGATCAATTATCTTTAAAATTATGTGTACTTCATGTTGTAATTGTTTTGATAGGTGCATTTTTCATTTCAGAAAAGAAATTATGCATTTTTGGGTTTGATTTTTTTCAACTTGTAGGTGATATATCTGTGTTCAAAACTGACCAAACAAAAAGCTTATATAACATTTTACAGATTATTTGTGGCCTTGTCTTTTTGCAGTGACATAAAGAAACTTTTGCTTGATCCGGATTTTACTCTTTTGCAAAGATGTCTCCTAGTTGCCAGGTAGTAGAGAATTCAGATAAGTATATCAAATGTTTCCTAATAAAATCTTGATCCTGTTAATACATATGAATGTGCAGAAGTTTAAGTACTCAACTAATTCTCATTTTGCTCGATACAATTCCTAAAGTACTTTGCTTGCTGGATGCAAAGAACTTCTTTCAGTCTTGGTGTTACTTTCATAAATGCAGCTCTGCAAACTACATTACATTTAGTTTTATAATGCTCAGAAATGTCACTCAGAACTTTGCAACACGGGATAGATTACACACAAACAGGGGAAGGCCTGTTTTTTGTTTCCAGTGTATTTGTTCTGTGCTGTTCTTCTGCCTAAACTGTAGCTAATTTTAGTCTGTCTATATTCAGAGATGGTTTTCAAACTTAATAACTTTCTTGTAGTTGAAAGGGGATATTTGTATTTAAGTGTCAAATAATAATAAAATACCAATTTCCACATATTTATATACTGAACATTCACTGAGTTTAATTGCTGTTCTAACAATCTTCTGGCCAACCTCTTACCTGTCTAGCTTGCTGAGTGTCATTCCTATTTCTTTTCTTGTAGTTTCAAAGTACTGGTTGTGCCCACAAGAATGCATGGTCTTTCTAAAAAAAAAATAATATTTGAAATGTATAATATTTTTATGTGGCCATATGAAAAAAACCACACATATTTCACGTCCTGGTTTGTATCTTCTCAGACTCTATGGGGATGAATCTGAGCTGCATTTCTGGACTATTGCTGCCCACTATTTGCACAGCTTATCCCAGGAAAAGCATGCAAAAACAACAGACACAACTATCCTTCAAGAACAGACTGTTAACCCCTTGGATATATGCTATGACATACTGTGTGAAAATTATTACTTCCAGGTACTTCAAGGAGTTAAAAAATATATTTAATAAGACTGTCAGCACAATAAATGCTCAGCATTGTAACTTTCTTATTCTTACGGCTTTTCACTATCCATATTTCACTTTTATAAGTAACATATCATACCACTCTGGATTAAATCACTCTGTATTATTTAAAAATAGGGGGTGTTCCAAAAAGTCTCAAAACACTTCTGTATCTTTTAAATGCTTGATTTAATTTCTTATGTTAGTCTTACATTTAAAATAATTTTCCTTCATGCAGAAGTTCCAACTTGAAAGGGTAAATCTCCAGGAAGTTAAGAGATCAACGTATGATCATACCAGGAAATGTGCTGATCAGCTGCTTCTCTTGGGCCAGGTTTGTGGGTAATATTTGAATTTTTTATTCTTTTTCCCTGTCCATTTTAAGTACTTATCCTGTTAATATTTTATCTAACTCATATGTGTTGTTTCATGCTTTTATTAAGCCAGTGCATAGTTTTTACTGTCTTAATATGTTATTACACTGCAGGCTCTGTGTGATGACATGGTATGTGGTAATGTTTGGTGTTACCTGCTTCAGTCTGTTTCATTTTCGTGGGAACCCTATAAAAATCTTTCTCTCCATCTTGTGACTAGAAAAGAAAAATTACATTTTGAGCTTCCCAGAAATAGCTAAAATCAAACAACTTTGCGATAACTCAGTCTGCACTTAGTAGTCTCATTTAAGGTTGCAAAGGATGTGCCTAAGCTTTGGCAGCTCTGTACTGAGCAGTGAGCCATTGTACAGAGCTGCTCACTGAGACCCTAATGGGAGTGTTTTTGCATTTGTACAATATATATCTGTGCTGCATCCATTTCCAAAAATAGCTTTCATATTACTAGCTTGAACTTAAATGATTTCTGTGCCACTTTACATTTGAGCATGACAGCAAAAGTAACCAATAAAAAATGCCAGAAATATTTAGTCTGTAGATAGTCTGTTTAAAATGCCAGTTTCTTGAAATTTTAAAATGCCAGTTTACTGAATCACTGTTCTGGATTCTAATGTGTATTTTATGTGGCTTTTCATTATTTCTGTAATTATCTAAGCCATCAGCTTGACTGACCTCACCAAACTGACCTCTCTAGAAGTTAGGCATCTCATTTTAGTAACAGAGATGACATGCCTGCAGTGATCCTTTGCATTCAAAGACAGGTGCCTGCAGCCAGTGTAATGAGCCCCGCTGATTAGATGCTCAACTGTAGCTAACTTTGCAAAAGTTTATGTAAACAAGGAAATAATATTCTGAATTAGATTTTTCTTTGGCCTCTTCTTGAAATGTTAGTCCATGATTAAACATGATATTCGTTATGGATTTTTAAATGCTATACTTACTACAGATATTTTATTGAAATAGAATGTTAATTTATACTATGGTGCTAGATATTTTTGTAGTCTGTTTTAGAATAACTGTCATTTTTGTTTGTTCCATGTCTTAAAAAGGGTAAGAATATAAAGACCTTTAAACAAAAATGAATATGTTGTGTTCAAAGTTGTTTTTTTGTTCTCTTGCCAGACTGACAGAGCAGTGCAACTACTGTTAGAAACAAGTTCAGAGAATGCACATTATTACTGCGATTCACTCAAAGCTTGCTTGGTCACAACTGTTGCCTCATCAGGTCCATCTCAAAGTACCATTAAACTGGTAGCAACCAACATGATAGCCAACGGAAAGCTTGCAGGTAAAATGTGACTTGAATTTTGCGCTTGCTTATCAACTAGTAATTGTGATCACTATTAAGGCTGCATGGACATGGAAGAGGAGAAAGTCCTATTGTAATAGACCTCATATGTTGCATATGCATGACCTACAGTAATTAATGCAAAAGTGATCAGTAACTCTGTTATAAAGTTCAACTTGTTTTGATTCATTTTCATTGGAAAACGTATTTTTGGAGTAATTCTCTTAGCAATTGTCTGCAGGAAAAGAGGCTGAGCACATAAAGCTATGTATTTTCCACTTTCCTAATTAAAGAATTATTTAAAAATTGGTGTCTTATTAGTGAAGTTGAAATATGGACTTAGTTTCCTTTCCAGTTCGGAACTTGTTTCATAAAGTGTATTTTCTTGCATGTACAGGTTACTGTTGCTTAATGCAAGAGATGTTCACTGTATCATGATTGACTGAAATATTCAAAGCTGTGCAGGGAAAGTACAAATGTCTGTACTTACCTAGAAAAAACACTTTCTACTGTGTGGAGAATTAACACTTCACTGTTAGTAATTACACTATGGACAGCATTAAAAAAAAAATTACTTATGAAATCTATTTGTTTGATTTACAAAGATCGTTATCTCCTTATGATGAGAAATCCAGTGAACTCCGTGTCAGCTGTGTTTAGGACAAAGACAGATGAGAGCTTTGTGAGCTCCTTCTAAGCTCTGTAGCCCAGAAAGAAGATATGATAGCTGACACCCAGGCTATATGGAGAGCAGGGTGGTAGAAGTTAGGGTTTTTCAACATCTTTGTATGCTAAGAAGATTATAGAGATCCTTTTTCTGGGGATGAAGGATCTGCTTACACTTACATAGCAACTCTTTTTTCCCCTTACCTTATTATATAGTGTGCTTTTTATTTTCCAGAGGGTGTACAGTTACTGTGTCTGATCGATAAGGCTGCTGATGCCTGTCGCTACTTGCAAACTTACGGTGAATGGAGTTGTGCAGTGTGGCTTGCAAAGGTATGTAATTTCTCAATTTTCAGTTTGCTAACATAAATGACCTTCTTAGAATATGTAGGTATGAAGGGTGCTAAATTTCTCCAACGTTAAAATCTTGAAATATCGTCATCGGTTCTTTCCATGTGTTAAACAAGCCAATCCATTCAATCAGTGTTAACAGGTTCTTCTTCAGGCTTTTGACTACAGGGGACTGCCCTCATCCAAATGGCAGGAACGGGGCCTAAAAATGGTTGGAATACTCAATTTTCTAATTTTTGAGCAGTGGTTTGTAAAGTTGCATGCAGCTGCAGCAGTACAGAGTTCATAATAAACTACAAAAAAACACTCCTGAATCTGGATGAGTAATGAAGCAGTGACTTTGTGCTGAGCTCCATGTAGCGTGTGTGCTGATTTTAAAGTTAGCACCAACCACATGAATTTCCATCAACGTCTGTTTTGGTATGCAGACATAATTACACTAAATTACCTATACACAGCATTAATTCTCCAAATTATAATGAACAGGAGTCATTAAGGATGATCTTTCAGTGTCTCTAAGTAATTTCTGTTATGCTTCCTGCAGAAAGTGTGGAAAAAGTTGTACTCAAATTTTGTAAGTGAGTGAATCCCGCTCTTAAGAAAAGTAAAGATGTTTTATCCTTAGGCCTTCAGTGTAGGATAAAGATTCTTAATTTCTTGATACTTGAGGTTTTAGAAAAGCTTTGTAGTAAAAATAATGTTAATCACATGTAAATGTGGAGCGACCAGAGTAGAGTATTTTTGTACCTGTATATTTCTAATTTTCCCTTATATTGTATTAATTCAAGGGATAAGTGTACTTTTTCTAATAATACTGGTAATTTGAGATGCTTTTATTTCTGCCTAAAGTGTTTCACTGAGCAAAATGAACCAGAAGCAGTGTGCTGTCTTTAGCTATCAGCTGAGAATTTGTAACTGGCTTTCCCATCTCTTAAAGGTTCGTTTGAACTCAGAGGAGTGTGCTGATGTGTTAAAGCGTTGGGTAGATCACCTTTGCTCTCCACAAGTCAACCAGAAGTCCAAAGCCATTCTTGTCCTCTTGTCACTTGGATGCTTTACAAAAGTTGCAGAGATGCTGCACAGGTAAAGATAAAGCAGCGCAATATGTATTTTGTCTTGTTGAAAATTGTTGTTTAAGCATTTGTGACTCAGAAGTCAAGGGGGAGGGAGGGAGCCTGCAGTTTGATTTCTGACATTTGTTTCTATTTTAGCATGTTTTTCTTTAATTTACTTTAACCTCAAAAGTGTGTCGTTTCTGTAAGCTGGAATGGATGGTTTTGTTCCAATTTCAGGAAATATACTAGCATTTAAATTTTCTGTAGGCTTTCAGATTGCTAGCACCTATTGACCAAGCGGTAACAATGTATAGTAGCCGTGATTATTTCGGAGTAAGTTGAGCTTTGATCTTTCAGAAATGTTGCATCAAATGTCAGTTGCTCGAGTGCAAGGAGGATGGAAAAAGCTTGGGGAGAGGGCAGTGCCAGACTGATGGGTGCAAGAGGAGCCCGAGGCAGTACATGGGAGCAGTATGACCTGTTCCTACATCCTGCCCGGGAGCAGGGTGGCGGCATACACTGCTGGGAGGAAGGCACTTAGCGCTGGCGTGTTGTAGTAAACACTCAAGGACTGTGAAGTGTGAAGATGCAGAAAGCATGGTAGAGCAGCATTGCAAACTGAGAGCAGTGTGTGCTGTGGGGTGTGAAAATGGGCCATAGTGGCAGGTAAATGGTGATAATATTGAACCTTGGTGGTGAGCTTGTTCAGCCCTCAGTGCAGTGATTTGCCACTCCAGACACAGGTGCAAAATTTTAGAAAGCTCTGTGCAAGTGTTTTGATGCTATGTTCTAGAATATTTTTCTGTTTTCCTGTCCTAACAAATTATTGTCTTTTTTTCCCCATTTAACAGTATGAGGTACTTTGATAGAGCAGCTTTATTTGTTGAAGCTTGTCTGAAGTATGGGGCATTTGAAGTTAATGATGATACAAATATCCTTTTTCTGAAATCCTGGTTTTGCCTCTGTGAACAGTGCATATGTGTGAGCCAATTTTAGATGAACTAGTCTGCACAGGAACAGGAGTTCCTATTTTTATTTTCCAGGTTGAGTACTTTGAAGAAAGTATGAGAAAACAAGTGAAAAGGAGTCATTTGCATAAATCCATAATATTTTCTCCTGCTGATGCTCTATGAGGCCAATGGCACTGCAAAACAAACTAAAGGTGAAAAAAATAAACATAGGAGAGAAAAGAACAGCTGGTAGAATGTTCTTTGCAGAACATGAAAGTTATTACTGCAAACTGTATAGTGGATTCAGTGGTGCAGTTATCTTTCAAACACTGTATCTCAGGAAAAATAAATCCCTTAATTGAACACTTCTATTCACCTATATACCGTTTTAGTGATTGAAGTCCTTTATGAAGGAGTCAGTTCTGAGACAGTGGAAAAAAAAAAATTACAGGTGCAGATCAGATGAGCTGGAAATGTAGTAAGTATTTCAATAAGTTTTCTAAAGTGTTGCTCACTACAGCCTGCACATCTCACCTGGTGTTTTGCTCTAACTTTGTGGTTAGGTATATGCAATAAATAATAATCCATGTATAAGTAATACCTGATTGTGTTTCATGGAGTCACCACTGATGTCAGCTTGTAAATAAAAAAAAATTACTTATCATATGGATAACTCCAGATATATGTAATTAATGAACAAATGTTGCAGTATGACTGTACAGTTTTTTTGTTTCTTTTGCAAGTTATAACATTGCATTATGGTAGGTACTTGCGCTTATCTGAAATATATCTGTTTTAATTTATAGCACTCTGCATATTGCCCGATAAATGGTAATATGCATTCAGTTGTAGAATTTAAAGCAACATTTTTGTCTTTTTGCTAACAAATATTGGATTAGCTCAGCTGGCAGCAATGTTCAGCACTTTCAGCTTGGGAGAGCTAAGGAGTGAGCAGAAGAAAAAACATCCTGAGTTTTGTTATTTTGCTGTTCATTTGTGTTTTCCTTAATGCTTCATCTACATAAATTGATCCATGCTGTGTATGCAGATTATGCTAGAAGCTTGAAGCTCCTGGGCTTTAAGCAGGGAGCTATTCTTTTTGCCTCAAAAGCTGGAGAAACTGGTAAAGAGTTACTGATTGAGCTCAAGCAGCCTAAAGAGGAAGTGACACAAGACTAAGAATTTTCTGTTTATGAGGAGATTTGGATCGTCTATCGAACTGAAATTCCACTGTGTGAAAATACATTTTTCTCTTGAATCACTGTAATAGTGATATGTGTGATTTGAGCAAATGTTAAGTGTGTGCGGAGGCAAGATTAGGAACTGGTTTATGTTTATTTTTATGTTAAAATTCTCTTCATTTTCACAAGAGGGGAGGAAGCCTACGATAAAATTTTACAAGAATATTTCCAACTTTTTGAACTGTAGCAGAAATCAAATTTAAAATGTGCTGAAAGAGTTCTATACCTGTGTAAAAGTAACTCCATTACTCTAGAAATCAAGTCTTTATAGTTCTTCACTACTGTTGTATTTATATATATAAATGATTCAATCTGTACCATAAAAATATAAATATATTTAAAGAATAAATACAGATTGCGAAACACACAGTTCTCTCCTGGAACATCGCATTTTCTCAATCCAATTTTTCTGTTTAAAATCAATGTTATTTTAAATCAGTTCACTGTATTGTAGTTTTCATTACTGTCTGGTATAGGATCTTTAACAAATTTACTTACAAAAGTCTTTTAACATTCCAAAAATCCATGAAACGTCCTTTTTTCAGTTAAGGTATTGTTATATTCTGTGTTAATCTCCAGTCTGCACTCCCTGCGCAGCTTAGGGACTAAATTCTGCCTTGTGTTGAGTGGTTCATGGGATCAGTGGATAGGAGAAGATCCTACCTCAAAAGCAGCAAGGTAGGCTCCTGCAGAATATTCAGGAGACTGCTAACACTGTCTCCACATTTATTGATTTTTGTTATTTGAATGTGTGATTAACAATACGTAAAAAAAGTTCCGTGGAAAGCCAAAATGCTGGCTTTTTGGTTAGATACTTTTTATGCTAACACATCTTATGGTCCAGATACTTAAGAATGCCATCAATAACATCTTTTCTCATTTTTGTGCCAGTATGTATGTAATTAAGTACTTGTTTTCATTATTGTTTCTTACTTTAGATATATCTTTTCTATTTATTACTGATTGACTGAGAAATTTTACAGCTGAGGAGTGGATGGGGATGTTAAGTTGCCCTTGCAAACTGAAGACTGTGGCATGTCAAAATTAGTCTTGGCTAAAATAAAATTATTCTTTTTACCTGAAGTTTAGTACACGGTAGTGAAAAGAATCACATTATGTTAAAGGTCTCTCATTTTAATGTAATTCATTTCTTGTCTAGTTAAAGTAACTATGCATTGGATTCTCTTTAAGTTCGAGTATTTGTGGATATGTATCCTACACTCTTTCCTGCAGGAGCACCAGCTTTGGGACATCTCCAGCTCCATAAAACTTGTAGTTCAAATCTAAAATGGCATTTCTGATAAACTTTGAAAGTTTAGGCTTTTCAATACTGATGGTTTTTGTACAAATTGAAAATGTGAGTTTCATCATTCTAAATAGTGTTTTAACTGCAGTGTATCCTATTTCTTCTTGCCACATCTTCATGCACCATGAAATACTTTCTGTTCAATGTATTACAAACAGTGCTTATATCGTTACTTTATCTTGGGAAAATAAATGTATGGTGAAATTTGCCTTAAGTATTAAGAGGTGACCAGCAGAGTTGAGCAAAACTGTCATTAATGGTGGCCTAAATTCTGTCTCGCATTGACTACTGCCACACTCCTCCATTCCTGCTCTTGTTTTTGGTAGCAGTACTCATGGGCAAGGTTACTACAGAGTTGATGTAAGCACACACAAACTTGTTCTTTGATAGATCATGGAGAATAGTTTGTCAATGGGTCTCTGGTTTAATATACAGTTGGATTTATAAATGTAATGCTTTTAAAAGAAACACATTGCAAAGGCCTTTTGATACTGAATGTTTCTATAAACTTTTAAGTGTGAAGGTTGCAGAATACTGTTTGACATTCCCAACTGAAACATTGATGATGAAAATACGGTGTAAAAGTGATTGAAAAATTTATTTAGATAATAATACAGTCACACTACAATAATAAAAACAAGCTTTAAAAATCTCTATGTGTCTGTATTTAATACAAAAACGTTGTCTGTGGCACTGGAATTGACAGCTGATTGTGAGCAATGAAGAAACAGTAGAGGAATTGGGTTTGCAAGCCAGAGTGTAGAAATTCTTTATTCATTTGTCTTTGAACTTGAGTCTTATGTTAATTAAGTGTGATAATTGATTGTTGGACCAGATTATTCAGTAGGGATTTTAAGATTCATTTGCAGAAAGCCAGGACCTTTGTCCATAAATAAGGAGTTTTTTGGACATCTGGGTTTTCTAGATGGAGAACTTCTAGGGGGAGAACATCTTATAGCATTACTAGGGATGGTTACCCCTTCTGTTACATTACATGAATCATTTTGGACTTGTACAACCAACCAAAAAGCATGGATACAATTGAGTCTACAGGAATGCCTAAGTTGTCTTTACTTTAGTGAGCATTCTGACATTTGTACGTCTGTGTGAAGCTCATTCAGTCCTGCACACATTTTCTTTATAGATCTGTGTGCTCACATTCAACTAGTGGTTTTACAACCCGGGGGAAGCTTATGGTAAGTATCATCATGGGACTCTTGGGGCAGTACTTAATTTTAAA
>VZTO01018912.1:3505-23324 GCA_013400615.1 Syrrhaptes paradoxus
CATACCATAATACACAATTAACAATTAATATTTTAGTGAAATTTAACCGAGAACACATCAACATTGTTTCTTCTTATTAGTTGCATTTGTTGTGCTGTTTCCCCAGTACCCATGTCTCTGTGTTGTACTTGCATGCTAGGAGACAGTGTGAATAAGGGCATGGAGCTGAACCTTAAGTTTACCCACCTGACACTGAAACAGTGCATGTGAGGAGACAGACATACAAAACTTTCCTGAAAAACTCTGTTGAATAAGAGAAGCTGTGGAAATCTAGGGAGAGTAGGGGCAAACAGCATCTAGTGTGTTTTTATTAGAATACCATGGAAATTTGGATAGAGAAAAATTACTCCCCTAAGACTGGAAACCATAAAAGCAGGTATTACTTATCCAATTTAGCACAACTGTTTCTTCTCTTTGAGAGCTTTTATTGACTCACAGGAAACGACTCTGCAAAGTGCAGTTGCCAAACTGTGCAGGAGCTTTTATGTGGAACAAGGCAAGTCTGGTCTCTGCTTCTCCATCTCAAGTGAACTAACTGTGGATACAAGAAGCAAATTTGCCCAGAGGCACTAACCAGCTAACAGCAGACTTTCTTCTGTAGATTTTATTTTGTATTTTGTACTGGAACAAATGAGAGCACATCTCTCAGAACCTGCAGAATTCTATTGTATGTTCACATGTAAGAGCAAAACTCAGGTAAAAGCAGAACGATCACTCCAGGAATGTTACGGTGCACTCCGACAGCAGAGTGCATTGGACACAGAACAAGACAAGTCTTTCTTCCTTCAGCTAATGTATAACAGAAAAGTGCTCTTAGGACACTCAAGAAAATAAAAACTTAACTGTTCTGGAGTTAATATTAAAATCCTATTTTATTTCATTGCAGCCCTTATTTTATTTTACAACTGGCAAAATGTCATTATAGCATGGTACATCGTTGCTCTCAAGTACTATTCCAGTTGCACCAGGCTTAAGTCTGCACTTCAGATTATCATTTAAACTTCCTCTGTCTGTTCTCACAGACACATGATATGCCTACTCTACCTCAAATGATAATGGACATCCAAGCTTTCTATTGTATTGAAGCCACCTGTCCTATCTTTTATATTTTGCCACTCAACCCAGAAAACCTGTGTATAAGAAAAAGGTTTGCATCACTTACCCCATTGAACCAGTGAAATGATACGTTAGCACCATTCAAAGCACTGGAAATCATGTCATTTCCTCTAGGGCCAGGATTTCTCTTTAAAAGGTTTGGCTTGGCAGTTATCTAATATTCTCCATTTTATTATAATGAAATTAGAAATAAGATGTCCATCAATTCCCTCTCTTCAAAAACATTATAGTAAGAACCGTCTCCCTCATTTTGCTGCAGTTTGAGATGTAAAGTACTTAGAAATAAGTTCTCCAAAGCAGTCAGTAGATTCAGGTTCCAGGTCTGATTTCAGGTTGTATTTTGCTTTATAACTTTCAGAAAAATATAATCTGTACTTATCTTTAAAAATTATCGTTAAACTTATTAAACAATAACAACGCCCTCAGGACTTAACAAGACAATTAACCTGTGATTGTGGGGTGGCAACTAGATAAAGCACTTGAAAAATACAGAAATTATTAAATCGTTTTGGAAGTACCAGGATTATAGAATATCACTCTGCTGACTGACTTTACTGACAAAAGCTGACTAACATCTCTGAAAGACAAAGAACTGCAATCTGCAGTCAAAACTAAAAGGCCATCTTTTCAGACAAAAATGCACTCAGCAATCATTTAGCTAAAGCTGGAAAAAAATAGGGCTTTCTTTACTGCTGAATGTGAAAGTATAAAATCCTAGGTAATTACATTATTGAAGAGCACAGAGGCGGTATGGATCAAGAAACATCACACTGTTACTCAGCAGGCAGCTGGGTGGGGAGGAGCATACTTTTACAGCAGCTGGAGAATCGTGTTCAATTTGGCTATCAGAAATAGACAAACAGGCAGCAGAGAGGGAGAGAGCCCACCATGACTTGGTGGAAAGATAAGGAACTTGGACACAGAGACCCAAAACCCAAACAAAATTCTGCAAACAGAAAAGAGAAGAAAAAATGCATCTGGAATTTTGCACATTATTTTTTTTCCCCCTAGATCTGCATGTTTTCCATGCTAGTAAAACAAAACCTAACATATTGCTTAATTTCATGTAAAATATATGTGTCTGTGTGTGTGTCTGTACACAGTCACGTGTCCTTGAGAAGCAAGACCACAGATTCTGAGTCCCCACTAAGCAGTGGCTCAGGGAAAGGTACACCTGAGCCCAGGGCAGATGTCACTGCTTGTGGGAGTGCAAAGCAGCAGAGCTTTCATCCCATGAAGGTGTATGCCCTGGATCCAGGTTACAGGAAGGATCACTGTTGCTGTCTACCTAAACAAGGAAAAGCTGAAGATCAGGCAGGTGGGGTGGAGTGACACCTACGTGGCAGCCTGGCAAGAGTCCAGCTGGGGAGAGTGCTGAGAAGATGAAATCCTTACCTAAGGTGATTAAGCAGAGTCCCATTTACTTCAGCAGAGCTACAACATTTTACACTAAGCGGGGATGTGGCCCCATTTTCTTCCTCTGTTTTGTGTTCTTATTCACAGTCCATGGGAAGGCTGAGATTGTGATCACATTACACCTTGATCGAGACACACAGACCTGTACACCTGCTGTTACTCACTGTACACCTTCCTTTCTAGTTCACTGGGTTTTCAATTGTGTGCTTTCATTTTATGTTCATGCAGGGACAAACATGTCTCTTTAATTCTACCTATTAGCATTGTCCTCTAATCCTGCCCTTAAAATAGCAGAACAAAGGCAGTAAGTAAAATCTAGTTTGTTTGAATTAATTCAGAATGTATTTTTTTAAAGGCAAAACACCAGGCTTTCATTAGCAGAGCAGTGAGTCACCCTGTCAATTGTACCCAGAATAAATAAGAACTGCATCCATTGAAACTGAAACTGTGTGCTTTCCCTTAATGGGCAAGCGTCTCTGAGGAGAACCTGGTGGGAGAAAGTGATCCAGCTTTTGGGATGTCATTCCTTTCTCTGAAATATTTTATTTCTGAAATTTTTTTTGTATTCCTAGAAACACAAGAGGCATACAGATGCACCACAGTGCTCTCTCTTCTCAGTTGTTAACCAAAAATCTCTCTACCACAAAAATTTTCATACTCAGGGTATTCTTAGAGTCATTCCTGATGTCACATGATTTATTGTCCTTTTTGTTATTGACAGGACTTCTTTTTTGCACAGCATTTTCACTGCAAATCACTATGCATGAACACATAGGATGAGAACCCCTGTTCCCTAGATTACACAATATAAGGACAATAAAAACATGAAAGCAAAAAAGGAAAACAGCCTACTAGCAAAGGGCCAGAGTGCCACACACTTGATTACCTTAAAGAAAAGTCTCTTATTCCTACAGTAGTCACACTGACCTTGTAGGTATTTGAGGACTTAAATTTTACAAGCATTTCAGAATTTGGCCTAAACTCTGAATTAAAATAAGATGATGGAAGACTGCTCTGTATCAGTTGCCTTGAGATCAAGGCTACTAAGCAATCACACCAATTCTCCAGAACTAGACTTTGTCCTTTGCTGAAATTTTCACTAGTACAAACCCATGTGTCATAAGGATTTGGGATGTGATTTAACTGAAAGAACTGACAAAATTATAAGTTTGTGTCACTATCTACTGGCACTTCCAATACCTGCTTGCTTGCTTCAGAAAGCAAAACCCTGTGAAGTTACTTATACATTCCATTTAATGTTATGCAAAAACTCAGTCAAAACCAAGTACTTAATAATGTATTTGTAAATTTTTTTTTAGTTCATTACAACTATTTCAAAAATAGATCAAAATTTACATAGAATACTAAGGAGTTTTCTTACATTCATAGTCGGCATGCACCTAAATAATGTTACCTTCAGTAACTGAAATTCAATGGCATGCCTAGAGCATCTGTTTGCTGGCCAGTCTGAATGATTTATCTGAGATCTTGCAAGGTTTCTTAAAATTTCTTTCTAGGAAGCCCGGTAGCTTCTGGCTTCTACTATTTCTGTATGCATTTGCTGTCATTAGAAACCTTGCTGTCTGCCAGCTGCTGTATCAATTCCTTGAAACAGAAGACAGGCAGGACAAGCTAGAGCAGTCAGAAGGTTGCTCTAATTGAAGGTGGGACACTTATTTGGCAAATGACTCCCTCACTTAGTGCTAACTATTCTTTGCTCACTCCGAGTTTGCCACTGCAAAGGAATGGAACGTCACCATATCACCATAGTTGTTAGAGATGGAGAGTCACATTAGAACCTTATTTCAGCATAGAATTAATCTTGTTTGTATACTTCCATATGTATATTGTTTTAGTCAATCTTACAAACATCTTGAGTGACAGCACATGCATATTTTCTTCAGGAAAATACTCCACCATCGGATATGTTTCCTTTATGAGAGAAGTTACCTGTGTTCATTTCCTCCATGTAAAATTTAATCCTCCTCTCTATACAAGACAGTTTAGGAAAGCTCTACAAGTCTAGGATTCTCTTTGTGGTCTGAATTACATGGGAAACCCACATACTTCTATGGCTTTTATCAAAAGATCTCCCCAGCACTGAAATTTCCTTCACTTACAGATAGTTAACACTCTACTTATCCAGATCAGGTATACTAAAGCCTAGCCATCCAGCTGCTTTTAATGCATGCATCCATAAATGGATGCCTGTGTTGAAAAATCATAGATTTCATTTCCAAAACTGCAAACTATCAACACTACAACCAAAAAGGTAAGCTCAGCACCTGTGTAAGCCAGAATCTTGTGGTACCTCAAGCTAGATGTTCATAACCTGGGGCAGTGAATACGTATGAATGTATTTGGAAGTGCAGACATTCTTCTGTTGTGCTAGCAACAAAATTGCTCTGGCAGCCATTTCTTCCTCTATCATCTGTGATGTTCTCCTCAGCATTCCCTCTAATCCTGTTAGGGTTTGTGGCACAGACTGGGAATTCAGTGCAACAGTCAGCTCTCAATAGCAACCAAGAAGGAATCCCTTCAGGCCCAATATTCCCACAGGTATGTGTACTCAAATCCCTCTAATAGCCCTCTAAGCCTAAAGGAAATATTTAGAGTGACAGAAGGAGTGAAGTATTCATGTTCTGTCCCTTTGAGCATGATTAGAGTCATCATTTGAGGCCTAGAAATTGCAGGGTATATTTTTCCATTTCAGAATAATTCTTTCAGATGTTTCATCACAATCTAAATATCATCAAAAGTAGACTATGGCAGAAAAATTTGATGATGAAATTCACTTTGTGATGTCCATGTTTTATTTCTACTTCACTGTCTCTTAACATATTTATTAGTGACATTTTGCAACATCTTACGTCACTTGTGACTGCAAGCCAAGACATGATGTGACTAACAGAGAGGGGAAATCACGCATAATGAGTTACAGCTAAGTATAAATACCCATCTTATTTCAAACAAAAAAGAAGAGTGGAAGGGAGGGGAAAGAAATTCTCTGTTACATATATTTTTAGACAGATTCATGAAAAAGTCATTTTTTGAATGGTTTTGATTACTCATTTCAGTCTTTCAGAGCTTCAAGTACTTTGTTACAAGCTGTCTCCATCTGTCAAATCTCTCTTAAGTGATGCAGAGATCTATGCACAGAGAAGAAAGCAATACCAGATTTTCCTTAAAAAGCTCTAGGCCAAAAGCTAACTATTTTGAAAATGAAGGTTGTTTTTTTTCTGTTTTTTTTCTTTTTAATTATTATTTTTAATTTTGAGGGTTGTTTTGGCCAACCATGGGTAGTACTGTTACATTCTCCTATATCCAGATGGCATAAAGTGAAATGCCCCTAAAGAAGCTTTATATTATAGACAAACCACTTCTTCAGTAAGCCTGTCCTGCTTAACTAGCTCATGTTTGCTAAAAGCCAGTAGTCTTGGATGTGTTGCTAAAAGAAAAGTTGCTTTAAAGATGAAGGCAGAGGTAGTTACTGAGCCATTCCAGGCTGGAGAAGATAAATGTATGGAAACATTCATAGTTCCTGTGTCTTTGAGTGTCTTTAAAAAAAAAAAATCAATAAAGTAGAAAATTAGAAATAGAAATATTTTTCTAAGCTTTATTGAATTTTCTGGTAACATCTGCTTTCAAGCCTTCTACCCTGATATTGATTTCTGACAGTGTGCATATGTAAGAGATACGTGCACATCTCTGCGTGAGTCGGTTGACAAGAGAAAAGAATTGCCAGCGACGGTGGGAAGCCTGCCTCTCACCCCCATGCCTATGCGCTAGCTGCTGAATGCATTTGCAGACTGCTGTTATGTCTCATAGCAAAACAAAATAAGCTCCAAAAGCAAAAACAATCAAACGCCCCTCAGTAAGCCACTGTTAAAAAGTGGTTTTGCATTCTTTGATTAACTTCCACAACATAGTAGAAAGACAGTCTCTAAAAATAAGAGGATGGGGTCATGCTACAGAGGTGTTTAACTTGAATCTGAAAACGTGAAACATCCAGTACCATGTACGGATACTCTCCCTTTACTGTTTAACAAACCAAGGCTATCATTGCTGCCTACTGCTGGGTAGATACTTCCTTTTCCTTTTCTTTTTTTGCTTTAAGGTCACTTATGAGTCTTAAATTCTTCATTTGCCCTGCCTGAACAATGGCTGCAAGAAATGTAAGCAGTTGTTTGTGATCCATTCATCAACTCTGTAATAACTTCAGTGCTTCAGCACTGACTATGTAAACAATTTTTCTGACCACATAAAACTCAGTGGATTTCTTACTGAGAGCATCTGTTCATTCGAAGAAATTACTGTCAATGGAGAAAACACTGTAAATACCAGTGGACAAAGTTAGGTAATGCTACCAAGAAAGAATGTCAAATCATTTCTACTGAGACCTGGTCCTTTAGGAGATTTAGTGCCCTCAGCATCCACTGAAATTTGATACTCAGCAAATGGTAAGAAATGTTTCTAAATTATAGATTACAGGGAAAATAACAGACAGGATGTCAAATCCTGAAAGACAAGTGATTTCTATTTATTTGCTCTCAGGGTTTTTTGCATGAAAGTCTTTTTCATATACCAAAATTAATATCAATTTTCTATGATTTTTTCTATCTCAATAAATAGCTTTGAAACTCCTGCAACTCCTTAGCTGCACTTAAACCATTTGATAAGCTGCCTTTCGTCATATACCACTATACAACTCATACTGCTGAAATGTGCCTTTAACACAAATCAGAAGTGAAGGGACCAAGTAAATCTTTGGTATAAGTACAAGGCTTCCAAGTGAGCTACAGTAAGATGAATTTGACTTGAGGCTGTATATTTAGCCAGGAAACAACCAGCCTGGGCATCTCAAATAGGACAGATCCGGCACATGTGCAAACACTACAGCTGCCATCGTGATGCAGATGCTAATAATTCAGCCGGTTTGTACTCTGTGATTATGCACGTGCTGTGTAGTGGTTCAGATTAAAGAGTTAAACAAAGTGCTTCTCCCTCCCCTCTTGGCGGAAAGATAATTCAAATCCATCTGATATTCAGAGACAGTTGGACGGCAGCTGAGGTTCCATTAGGAATCCCACGTATGGCCAGAAGCAACATACACCTCGGTGTTTCCGGGAGCCACAGTCAGCCAGAACAGATGGTAGAAATCATCATCCCCAGACAGTCATCAGGGGGACCTCAGGCCACATGCTTGAATTTTTCTGAATGAACTGCATACAAGGCAGGCATGCGATCCACGTGACGGCAGCTGCTGGGTCCTGGGGGAGCAGGAGGCGGCGGAGCAGAGGAAGGCTCTCGCAGGTTATTAACAGGTCAGGCTGTGACATTAGCAGTCCGGAAACATTGCCTCTCCCAGGGGGCTAAAACAAAAGTGAGGGAGAAGATCCTCATAATTCAAACACAGTTCAGTGCTTACAGATTACAGCACATAATCTGCTTGGCAACAGTACAGCATGCTGAGACACTCTGCTATCTGATTTCCCTCTTTCTTCTAGCTGTTTCCATTAGAAATGTCAGAAGGAATCCTTGATGCATTAAATGTCCTATGCAAATCTCGAGGGAGGAAGAGCACAGCTTCTCTGCAATTTTCAGAATGAGACCCGGAGGCAAAGCTGATGGTGATGGCTGAGCTCCCTCATTCAGATGTCCCCAACCTTTTTGTTCCATTTGTGACATGCTAGATGCTGCTTTGCTCATTGATCATCACTGCCTGTCTGAATCACCGAGCCCCTTCTGTGAGCAGAGAGATTTGCTGCAACTGCCTCATTAGAGGGAAATTTTCCTTGGTGATATTTTGGAGGTAATAAGGCACTTGGAGGAAGAGTCTTAAAACATTGCATTTTACAAGGTTAACGGTTTTAAAAATCATTACCCCAGCCCTACAACTGCGTGCCTCTTCACTCCCATCCCAGCCCTCCCATGCAAAGCCAGCCACACATACCAGTCTGCAGATGGAAAGTCTCCAAACCCCAGGCCCGCTTTAAGCATTCTCTGTCCAGCACTGGCAGGTCAGGGTGATAGTACTCAGCCAATCACTCTGAATTACAATCTGGAGAGGACAATAATAGAAATATATATATGTGGGGGTTTGTGTGTACAGAAATAAGTGTGTGAGAGTGTGTGCATGAGGGTATTAGTAAACACAAATAAAATAACTTCATACATATTGTAAGCATAAAATAGAGTTTATCAGGATCTGAATCAGAAAGACTCTGCAAATAAATATGCCTTAAGATTTTCGTTATGCTAAGGGAAGTTCTTCACCAGCCACCTTTCTTTATAGAAAAACTTGGTTATCTACCTCCTTTGCAGCACTTTTTTGATTTGTAGGGGCTTAGGGCTTTTGTTTATTTGATCGTTTTTGCTTTTTTGATTGTTTGTTTACTGCCTTGCACAGCAGACAGACCTCATTCACACTCCTGATTTTCTTTCCTTTCTACTGTGCTGGATAAAGCATTTCCCACTTTCTTGTTTGCCTATCCAGCCCAGGTAGCTCTTGGGTAAGCAGATCTCAGTTGATGCTTCTCAGTTTCTCCAACAAAATTCATGAGTGTGCACTGTGCAGTGTCTGACACACTGAGGTTTTCCAGAATCCATCACATGTGAGCTTCACAGATTGCCTGACCAAGCAGAAGAAACCTGGATCTCCCGTGCAAACACTGATCATTTG
Source organism: Syrrhaptes paradoxus (assembly GCA_013400615.1). NCBI lineage: Eukaryota > Metazoa > Chordata > Aves > Pterocliformes > Pteroclidae > Syrrhaptes > Syrrhaptes paradoxus. The sequence goes on from VZTO01018912.1 coordinate 12,720, forward strand.
TCTGCGACCTCCAGGTCAGCAAGGCTGCAGATCTGCTCACAGTGTCAGTCCTGAGAATAAATGAGATGCAGTCTGTTCAACAGCTCTGTGAATTCAACAGGAATCCCAAGATGTCCTCCTGGCACTATTATCCTCGAAAATATTTTCTAGAAGAGACCAAGGGCAATTTAAAAAGGGGCATGTATCAGGTTAAGGATACTGGACACTCCTACACTGAACTGGTGCCTAAAGAGCCAGGAGCTGGTGCTGGCAGTGTAGCTGAAGCAAGGCTTCCCTGGCCATTACGAAAGAGGCAAGGTTTGCAAGGAGACATAATGTCTTTTATAGAGTGACTGTCAGAACTGGAAAAAATTAGCAGCTTTTCATGCTCATAGGACCCTCTTCAGGCCTGAAGCAGGAACTTCCTGTGTGGGAACAATTAGCTGTTAAGAGTGACTCTTAATTTTCACAACCACTAAGGTTTGTGAGATTGGAAATGATGATGCATTACATCCTCATGCCAAAGTCTCACACTTGACATCCTTTCAAATCCTCTTATTGTCTGTTCATATGTAAAAGACCTCAGCTCTTACAGACTGGAGCTTATGCCAACTTGTACTTTATGTACTGCTCTCCCACTGGCATAATTTTAGAAGAATATGTGGTGGCAACAGTAAGGACTCTTGTCAGGACAGCAGATTAATAGGAATGCAAGTGAGAGGTGCATTTTTTTTTTAATCTGGGTTGCAAGAAGTGTGCAAAGTTCAGCTATCACAAAACATTACTGAAGAAAATGTTTCTTTCTTTAAAGACATTTCTATTAAAAATACTCTTTCCCTTTAACAGAAAAATTACTTTTATCCTAGCAAGAATTATCTACAGTGTTAAGTCTAGACACGTTCTTTATTAGAGAATATTTCTGTATGAGCCACTTCCAAAAAGAGCCTTTTGTGTTCCACCAACTGATGAGTGTTAATGTCAGTGCAAAGAACAGGATTTTAGAAGAAAAAAGTTAATGATGTGGGATGAAACTAGAGTTTGTGAAAGAAGTCAAGCTGACAGTTCCCGCTGAGCTCCACATTCACCCACAGATGGATGCATTCCTACTGGGAGTGAGGACCTAATAGGATGCTACATCCCACCCTTCTCCCACCCCTAAGCGCTTTTTTGGTGCTGCATATGTTCCCTAGGCCAAAGTCCCTAGTGACTGTCTCTAGGGTGACTGCATTTCCTCTAGTCCGGCCCCATGGACGCTGCAGCTGAATCTGCTCTGGCCCAGGCAAGTCCAGAGTTTTTCCATGCTGTCTCACCAACACAGTGATTACCCGGTTCCATCAATGTGGCACATCAAGTCTGATAGCCGATCCAACAGTCATCAGTGATAAAGGTCTCAGAAGTGAGTGCAAAATCAACAAATGCACACACAACATCAGGCATTTGGGCATGTCTCTAATAATTCTAAAACAAGAAGGACATTTTTATTTTGTCTCTAAATTTGTATTGACCATGCTCCCTGAAAGCCTTTTTTTTCAAGCTAGAGTAGCTAAGGTTATACTGGCCATTCTCAACATATTCTTGTTTCAAGTTTCCAGTAGAGTGAAGTTGCATAGATTAATTTTTTTCTGCTGTATCTTGATACCAGTTATAAATTTGTTACCTTTAATGTTACTGCTCTTGTGCTCCTGTGAATATGAACACTGACTGACTTGAGGTCATTCAATCAATGACCTTCAATTTTTATTCCATCATCATATATCCATTACCTTCCTAAAATAATTCTCGTTTTTATGTGGAAAGCCTTTAAATGGAATCTTCCTTTTACGAAAAGATTTCCAGAATCATAAATATTTTGGTTTGTTTCTTTCTAGGCTTGAAGTTTTGCTTTAGAAATGTGGAAAAAAGAAATTAACACTCTTTTCAAGGAGAGATCGCACCACTTATTTTTTCAAGGTGAGAAGATGTGCACTTATCACACATCTATTTTCATTCTGTGGTTTGAGATGACAGCTCAGATACACATCCATTCACTTCCGGGAGGCCACAGATGCAGTACTGGTGAACAACATATCAATGGGAATTGGACAAGGCTGTTCATCTCATTTTACCATACGCCACAGCCTCCCAGACATGATAGCTTGACATCACATCTTTCCTACTAATATCAGCTGAATGTCGAAGTTTTATCTTGAGAAGAGCTCATGCAAATCAATAAATGCATGGGTAAAAAGCTTTGTAAATAAGGTACTGAGCCACACAAAATGGCAAGGGAAATCATAATAATGAGGCTGAGATGCTGGATAACAGCAAAATATGTGGTCACATACCACATATTAAGGTATGTCTCTGCCATTGTAATAGTCTCTGCCATTCCTGTGGCATTTGCACAATACGAACATCCTGAAGCAGAGTCATGGTCAGCACATTCCCTTTGGCTCACTATAATAAAGGAAAAGGACAGGACTTCACCAATGTATGGGCTCATTTGCAGACAAAGCGGGGGGGATATTACGGCTTCTGGCAAGGCAATGAACTATGCAAGGCCAAGAAGGAGCAAACTAGACCACAGTGGGGAAAGAAATTATCTCAGAGCAAGCTTACACTGTTTTCCTACCCTGACACAGTAGTTCAACAAATCTTCAGAGTGTCAGAAAGAAGCAGGCTGAGAAAGGTGACAGGAGGATACCAGAGATGCAGCATTAATTCAGTGTGATGGGTGACTCAGTGACTGAGTTACTGATTTCCAAACATAACCCTGCACCTTCAGAGAAAATGAGCACACAGAAAGCTTTAAGAAAAGCAAAGGTACATTGAAAGCATGCATGAGAAAGGTAAACACTGGGAAAACAGGAAGGATAGAGAATGGCAAATAGAAAAGGAAGCAACAGAAATAAAGGCAAATATGCACTGAACGAGCAACTGACAGGGAGAAAGGTAAACACATAAGCAAAAAGTAGTGATTAAAAGAAAGGTTATCCCATAAATCTTTATGGTGTTTTTTTGAGCCTCTGAAGAAGGGATTCAGTTGTAACAATGATTTTACAACATGAAGCCAGAACAGAAATTAGAATCTGCTTTAATTAATAGCTTTACAAAATTTGTAATTGTAGACTGCTACTACTACATAGACTACTCTTCTTACATTGTCTTTCACAGTTGCAGAAAAACTCTGGAGACGCAAATGACAAAGGGTCAAAATCTATGAAGCAAATAAAAAAAACAAGAAAATATACTTTTTTTTTAAATGAAAGTTCGATTATGGCAACAGTAAAAATACTGTAACCTTGCTTTGTTATCTCTCTATCAACTGTACCAGTCTTTCACGTAAGCAAATACTTATGCTTTACTGATTCACTGGTGTGAGACCAGGAGTAAAACTCACTCTTCTGAAGTATTCTCTCAGCTCAGGATTACTGGGTTGTGGTCAATATTTAGTACAGCATGATTTCCCTTTACAAAATTTTGCAGTTTGGACCAACACTTCTTGTAGCCGTTGGAAAAAAAATCAGATAGCATAACCCAAAAGACAAGAACAACGAGTTTCTGTATTTTTCTAACACAATGTCAAACTGAAATATTAACAGTGCCTAGAGAAAAATCATGTCGCATTTCTGAAGGAACACACATACACAGATGTAGGTCTTTTCTGTTATGAAAAACTGGCCATCTGAATGAGCCTAGCAAACTTCTAAGTCAGAACACAGGTTAATGTCTTAAAAAATATTCTTGACAGTAACAAATGCATCCAGTTGTTTTGTTGTTTCTTTAAAAAGCATAACAAAACATCAGATGACTAGCTGTCCTGCTGAACAGACAGCTTTGACAGGAGATTATTTTCCAGGGTCAGTGTTAAGTAATTAAAGACTTCTTTCAAAATTCCCCTGGGATTATTTCTATTGACTTAGAAAGCTATAAATGGACCTTGATTCTCCACCTCTTCACTCAGTGGTTCACAGGAGGCTGCAATGTCAATAGAAACAGAAAGGACTTCCCCTGAAACAAACGAGGACACATGCAGGTTATTAAACGTATTAATAACCTTTTATTACCTATTAAAAGTAATGATAAGGCATTAGGTAAATCTATGTAGATGAACATTGGGAGACTTCATGAGTTCTAGCAAACAAAGTACCAAAAAGTACTACGTGTCTCTTTCTAATAACTAAGCAGGGAACCTACCATAAATTATAGAACTGATTCAAAATAAAAGCAAGCAAGATGCTCTTCTCTTTCGAAACATTAAAGCTTTTGGGATAATGAACTATAATCAAATTTGGCTTATGTGTTATATTGCAGGCTTTGATTAACTGAGGATACAGTCACTTCCTACTACATGCCTTATGCTGCTAGTTCTCCTGTCAAAACCACAGTCTATGACACCTTCAAGGTCATCACATTCACTCTGAATCTTCTCTGGTGCAAAGTGGAATGTCTCAGAAAAAAATGAGGGACTTAAAAAATTTTGCTCTGAACTTGGAAGATCTTTGTTGCAGCAACAAAAACCGCTCTCAGGTGGAGCCAAAAATATACTTTTAGCCACAAATGGCACTATTCCAGCAGCCTGAATAATACACAGCAAGGTAAAGAACATAGTTTCAATAATGTAGCAGTGAACAAAGGTGAAGTTAGTCTTCAACAGAGATGATGAAGAAAGAAATATCGTAAGTTCTTGCAGACAGTAGCGGAACTCCACTCCTTCAGGAGCTGCCATTGGCAGCCAGCTAGTGCTAAAATGTCCTTCCTTCCTGCTTTCCTCCCACAAAGAGGTGACGTACACATTTTAGTTCAAAAATTCTAATTAACATATGCTGTACAGCAGGTGCTCTAGCGAAACCATAGGCATCTGAATAAAAGCTTAAAGGCCTTGGATTATCTTTTAACACCAGAACAGGAGACTTTAATCAGGTCTGCTATATCTGGCACATACTGAAAGTTAATTAGGTTTAGCAGTAGTAATCGTAATGGAAATACTTGGGTTTATGGGGTTTGGTTTTCTTCTTTTTTAGGTCAGTAGCAGGACCTGAGGAGAACTGAGTTTACTCTTTCAAGGTGATTTCTGTGATACCTTGAGGCTCTGAGGATTTATCTCTGGTCTCTTCTGGTGGACAAATTCCAGACTGTAGGTGTTACTGTCCATGGCTCTGCCTTTCGGTGTATATGAGTGTATCATAGATGGAATATGTTACCAGGTTAAAACTGAAACACAACACATGTACTGCTGTAAATCAGCACGCAAAGCACCCACTTTGCTTCAGGGAAAGCAAATATCTAAGAAATTGCATCTAAGAAAGGCTATGCTTTAATCAGGCCCTCCATCATGAACTCTTAGTTAATCTAAAACTGCCTTTACCCTGAGAAGCATGTTTTGTGTTTCTTTATTTATTGACAGTTGATATATGACTCAGTCCCACAGATTTAAATACCCTTGGCTTGAGTGAGGATTGCAGAATTTTTCCCTCAGGTTGCATGGTGTTGTCCTGACAAATCATTAGAGCTGTTTGTGACCCAAGGTACTAATGCAGCTTCTTCACATTTCCAGTAAATCCATTTGCAATGTATTAATACAGGAAGCATTTGATCTCAATAACTTCATTTTCCTTCTTAGCTGAAAAAACTGTTACTATCCTTCTGCACTGAAGAGTCACAATTTACCAACTTCCTTATTAAAAATAAATTTATGCTTCAGCACAGCAGCACCAAAAGCAACCAGCCAAACAAAAGGACAAAAAATGAGCATAGAGGCCAAAAAAAAAAAAAAAAAAANAAAGAATGCAGGGTTTTTGAGCAGAAGGAGCTAAGCTACTTCCACACTAAGAACTGGTCTCCCAGAAGAGACATTGAGTACTTGCATGATTAGACCAATGAAAGTGATTTCACTTTGGAATGAATTTATGACCCACTTTCAAATCCCTGAAGAAAACAAGGATTTAAAATGGGAAAGCTGAAAAGCCACAACAGCAGCAATGCAAACGTCTGCTCTTTTTCTCAGTCTTATAATAGTGTCATGGCCTTGATGTCTAAAAAAACACAGTATGTCAGCAGCGTGCTGGAGGCAATGGAAGTTATCAATCAGTAATGTGAAGTGGATTTAAGCAGCTTAATAGAGGGCAAAATTCAATTGATTAATGGTTAGGGAAATACTGACTGACACAGAGGTTTCAAGGAATTATAATCTGATTAAAATTCCATTTTAGAAATGAAGGAATATAGGATACTAATCAGTCTAAACTACAGATTGTTAATGCCAGCTATTTGTAACAGTTGGGACTATTGTGATGAAAACAAAACATGACTCAATTTTGGTGAGCAGAGATTATTTATTTTGAGAACCAGAGCACATCAGAGTAAACACCACCCATGTGCCAAGCCTGCTGGTCTCTGGCTGTCACCTAACACCTGAAAACCCAGTTGTCTTTTGGTCAGCTTTGATGGGAAAGGGAAAACCAAGATCTCTTCAGTCACCTACAATGCAATAAGGTTCTGCATGTTCAGCAGAGCCACCTCAAGAGGCTCTAGAGTCCTTTCCAGCACTTCAGACTGTGGTGCTTAGGGAACAAATCCGGATTCGAAGGTCCTGCCAGCAAGGCAGGCTGTAAGAATGTTTCTTTTAGAGATGTTACGGTAAGATAAAATTGGTGTCTATAGTCCTAAAATATTTCTTCTTTTTTCACTCCTTTTCTTAGGCTGAATGTCTATTTGGGACAGGAATTCAGCAGCTCAAGGAAACCTCTCGGTAACAGTAGCTGAGATCTGCCTCATTGCATTGCGTTGCAGTATTTGTATCATGGTTTTAATAGCCCCAAATTTGAGCTTTTCCAAACCACATTTGTGCTGTTTCTGGAATGCAGTGTCTTGTGCTTTGTGTGTTTTCTTTCAGCTCTGCTATTGACAGTTCTGGTTTGCTCTGGCATGGCTTCTAGTTATGAGTACAAAGAACTGTGACATTTCAGAAGAAGATGTGTAAAGTCATACTTAAGATTTAAATACTTTTACTGGAGCCAAACATCTGTTATCAATTGAAGCTGTGAGCACTGATCCAAATTTGGAGTTATACTGGCAAATTAGGTCAATTTCTAAAGATTTATCAGGACAAGCTCTAAGTAAAGAGATTAGGTTTGGTAAGAAACAGGCAGAATATGCGAGTAACTCTGAATCTCCACATATTTGACTCCCCTGGTCAGAACAGTGTTTGGCCCTGGGGAAAAAAAAAAAAAATCTAAATTATTTCTAAGTACCTATGTATGGCATTAAAATAGACAAAGATATGTGTTGGTTATTATTCATTCTTAACTTCTTTAAGAACTAAGCAATTCTCTGAGCTTGATGAATTTCTCAGAGCTTGATGAATATAAATTAATTTGGGGAGGATATCAAACATACAAAGGGAGAATTAAAAACAGACAAACAAACAAATTTAAGTCTGTTCCCTTCATCCAGCAAAGACCACTGGCATTCAGACTTCTATGGCCTAATTTAGGCAATCTTTCACTTCTGGAGCTGACCTCATATTATGAAGCAGAAAATACCCGGGGCAAAATGAACATCTGGTAGACTTGAAAAGATTGAATTTTCCTGACAGGCTTGTTGCATTCCTGCCTAAAATAAAGAATTTGTTATGTGGCCTCCATAGAGCTACTGAATCACTGGGAGAAGGTCAGCAGTTCTTCAGATGTGCCTAGCTTTGCAGATCACATTGTCAGGTAAGGAACAGTCCTTTTATGTAAGGGACAACTTATGTTCACATTATTGCCATAAGAGAGCTTCTGAATCGAGACTATTTCTGACATATTTCTTTCTCTGTCACCCACTGATAGAGGCTCATGCCAGATGTTAGACCTACTAGAAAAAAAAGCACATGGTAGAGGTGTTTCAGCAGTTAGGGTGGAAACTGAGTTTTAGCATACATTATTCAATGACACTAGATGGCAGAGCAGATGTTTTGAATTAGTTAAAATGGCATCTTCTAGAATGGTTTGCTGTTATTTTATTTTATGATGTTACAGTTTAAAATGGTGTTGACTTACATATTTATGCTGGCTTTTGGTTTTAATTAATTTATTGGCTGAAGGCTGAAGTAAAAACTATAAGAGGATCAAAATGAATTTTTTAATCCAGTCTAAGGGTGACAAAAGACTAAAAAAGGGGAACAGAAAGGACCACCTAGCAGCCGTTTGACCACATCAGCTGATTCTCTGTTATTTTGACAAAGGAGGATATAAAAATTTGGGGTCAAAGAGAAGCTGTTGAATTGGGGAACTGGAATATTTTGGACAAAACTCTGAAAAAAAAAAAAGTTCAGAGCACTACAGAAGGATGTCAGAAATTTGGGATTAGAAATGGAGAGTGCAAGGTCTGGCCTTCAGGACACAGAGAGTGGTTCCTCCTGCTCTCAGGGCCTGACCAAGGCCATGTGCCCTGGCTGTGGCAGCCCCCCAAGCCCAGTGGGGTCCTTGTGTCAGAGTTACTCTGTTCTGTGGAACTTTCACTGGCAGCATCTTCCCACCATCACTAATTCCAGCGGGCTGGTTTTCACCTCATAGTTATCATCCTGCAGGATAAACTGCTCCTCACACAAATGCATATCAAGCTTAAGGCACTTGTACACCATGGCCTGTGGAAGGGTGGACATGCTGTCAGTGTTATAACTGTGGCTGTTATATCCCAGAGAAGCTTGATATGCGCTTATGTGACCAATTGCTCACCCAACATTGCTTAAAACTGTTCACCTGTAAACACAGAAGTTTTACATGGATACTCATAGGGATGAGGTCAGTATTAATCCTTGATGAATTTCCAGGAACACCCACACATTCTCTAAAATAATAGAATTTTTCTGAAAAAAAGAAATCTGGAAAGCAATAAAACCTTTCTTGTCACAGCACTTTTCACTCAAGGCCCTGCTTATAACTTACAAAAGAGGTGTACTGTATCCTTGCCATCAGACGCAAGGCAGAAAGACACAACTGCAAGGAACTGATGAGGAGTAGAGACACCCAGATTCCTGCCATCCCCATTGGACCATGCTGCTCAGGCATCATGTTGCAAAACCCACTCAAAAGGGGAGCCATCCGGTCTAAAGCATGTTCTTTACAGCCACAAGGCAGAAGGCAGATTCTACGGCAAAATGCACTAATTTCCATCTCTCCCTCAAATCCAGCTGACCCGGAAATGTTCAACAAAGCCATGTAAATAGCTCAATTTCCCTTCAGGACCAAAAAATAATCAGTTCAGACAGCCTTGAGCCTCCTTTTTGTCTCTTTCCCGCACAGAGTCAAGTGAGGGTGTTTTATTGAAATGAGTGCTTGCAAGTATTGCACAGTTATGTCACAGAAGAGATAGAGAGAAAATGTGGGCAACACTGATTTACAGCACTGTATCCTGAGATGAGGGCTGCCAGGGCTTGCCTTCTGATGTTTTGGGGTCAGCTGGAGCATGAGCCAGAGCGCAACAGAGAGAGGAGTTTGCAGAGGGTAATTGCTGTCCTTTGGCTAGGGTTAGGACAATCAGCCTTTCCCCTAGAGGATGTTTGCTGCTGTCAGAACAGACTGCAGACACACATCTGTAAACACAAGCTGTAAACATCACTTTGCACCTCTGCAAAACTGGACAAAGCAAACAAAGAAAGCTGAAAGAATGAATTAATGAATTCAAAGACATGCTGACATGGGAGTTGCTATGGAAGCAAAAAGAAATATTTTTAGACTGTTCTTGCGTCACATATTCTCCCACACAGAAACTCCCATTCCCTCAAATTACCTTTAGCGAGGAGTGAGAGAGGAGCATCTCTTCACTTCATCATCCATTCTGCCTGTTTTCTGAGCTGGTAGTGAGTCCATGTTGGATTTACCTTGTAGTCCCCTGAGAATCTGAAAGTTATTAAAAGACAGAAAGATTTATGTGACTGCTATACAGAGAAGGCATGAAATTTTTTTGTAATGTGAAATCCATGGCTGACTCCTGTGCATTCCTGTAATGAATGTTCATTTGTTTCTTTCTTCTGCAACTTCTGGAAGCACAGCTGCCACAATATTAACTGAGATAAACAGATCTCCTGTGCAAGAACCAAAAAAAAAAAAAAAGTGTATCAGTTAAGTTATATGCATGATTCAGAAGACATAAACAGCCACATGTTTGTGCATAACTGGATGACTCCCTAGGGAGTAATTAGCATTTTGGCAGAGCAGCTTGCAACTATTTCTGTTCTTCTGTCAGAGAAATTTGACTGGGAGAAGCCTGGTTTTGGTTACTAAAAAACAATTTATTGTATAATATTTTAGTATAACTACAAGATACATTTAAAGGTAGATAAACTAGCCAACTGTGATATTATCTATCTACCAGTGACCTCCTCCCTCATATTCTCTTGCCGGTTTTAATGATGGTTTTAAGATAAAAGGTGAATCAGAAAGAAATTGTCATCCTGCTGTCCAGCAGGAACCCCAGGTCCCTCTCCCCTACACTACTCTCCAACAGGTCAGTACACAACTTATACTGGAACCTGGTGTTGTTCTTGCCCAGATGCAAGACTCTACACTTGCTCTTGTTAAATTGCATGAAATTTTTCCCTGACCACATCTCCAGCCTGTCTAGGTCTCGCTGGATGGAATCACAGCCTTCTGGCGTGTCAGC
>VZTO01018912.1:28530-62962 GCA_013400615.1 Syrrhaptes paradoxus
ACCTCTCTTGACCTACTGACTACCCCCCTTCTGATACACCCCAGGATGCCATTGGCCTTCTTGGCCACGAGGGCACAGTGCTGGCTCATGGTCATCCTGCTGTCCACCAGGACCCCCAGGTCCCTCTCCCCTACACTACTCTCCAACAGGTCAGTACACAACTTATATTGGAACCTGGTGTTGTTCTTGCCCAGATGCAAGGTGGTGTCAAAACTCCCATCATACTCAGCAGACATCTAGTCACATAGGCAGGAAAATGATTTAGTTAACCAAAATTTGACACCCAGGGATGGATTGAGCTACCCAAATGCATATGTCTAGTGCTATTTTGGTTGCTGTGGGATATTCTCCCTGGCCTCTAGCTGCCACTACAAGAGATGAGGATCTCCTATAAGTCATAGGTCATTTCTGCCAGCCCTCTGCAGTGTAGTGGTTTTGAGCTCTGTCTAGCAGAAAAATACAATACAGCTGCTCACTCACCTCCCCTCCTCCCAGGGCTGGGGGAGAATATTAAAGGGGTAATGGGAAAAAATACTTGCGAGTTAAGAAAAGAACAGTTTAATAACTAATCTTCAACAAAACTGCAAATAATAATGATAATAGCAATAGTAACATATTCAAAGCCACAAATATACAAATGAGTGATACACAATGAAACTGCTCACCACCCAATGACCAAGGCTTGGCCCATTCCTGGCTAACAATCCCAGAGCAAGAGTCCTGAAACTGCAGTCTCAGAAATTATAAGAGCCTGAGCATCCGAGAGACCAAGAGCCGAGAGAGAGTGAGACAACCCTGAGAGAGGGGCGGTCAAGAGAGAGACAGAACTTCTGGACAGACACTCATCTGTATACTGGGCATGACACAGAATCATAGAATCATACAATAGTTTGAGTTGGAAGAGACCACGGAGGTCATCTAGTCCAACCCCCTGCAGTAAGCAGGGACATCTTCTACAAAATATTCCTTAAAAAACAAAACCATAACTTTTTACATGCATGATACGGAATAGACTATTGGCTGATTTCAGCCTCAATCCTAAACCTAAGGTTGAATCCTAGGTTAGAAATTGGGGCTGTTCTCCCTCCCAGCTTCTCCTGCACTTGCAGACACTGACATGTTACAAGAGGCCGAAAAGTCCTTGACTGTCCTGGCAGCAACTGTAAAGATCAATATGTTACCAGTCGTCTTCTCAGCACAAATCCAAAAGGTAGCCTCTTGCTAGCTAACATGAAGAAAGTTAACTCTGTCCTGGCCAAAACCAGGACATTCAGATATTTCAGTTGCTCTGGGGAACCCAAATGGCTTTGTGTGGTCAACAGAACTGCAGCCCTAATGGCTGGTTAGCTGAATATCTCAGCTCCAGTGAGACTGCACTGATTAGATCTACCCTGACTGTAATGGGGCCACAGATGCAGGTAATTTAATCTCAGACTGGAACACACTACTTCATTAACAAAAACAACTCCTGATGGCAATATCCATCCATAATTCCTTACTGGTCAGTACAGTCATTCAGGGAACTGGAGATTTGATGTGAAGATTTGTCTAAACCCTAGAGTCAGACTGACAGCCTCTGTATCTTAAGAGTGTATCTACTACTATGCTATGTACGACCCCAAGGGCAGGGATGACACCTCCCTCCCTCCGTTTAGGCTTAAGAGACCTGTGCAGCTAGGAAGGCAAGACTTGGGGAAACAGTAGGAAAGCATGTAAAAAGGAACCTGTCTGTAAGGTCTAGCAGCCATGGCCTATATCTGGGTAGGATCTGTTTCCTGGATTTCTCACTCCCCAGGACTGTCTAATGTGAAAGACACAGAGAGGAACAGGGCCAAGTCAATCTCCTAAAGCCGGCTAGAGATCCCAACCAACAGGTTACACAGCCAAGTTCCTGTCTCAATTATTCATTTTTTGGTCCCATGAATCTGTCACATAATTGTAGACTCATACAATGTCTTTATTAATGTATTTTACTGTTAGGAAGAACTTCAGGGTCTGAATGTATCAAAGGCCATTATATTTTACCTGTACCATGGCCAATTATTTGGGTTTGATTAAAACTTAACCTTCCAGAAAGACATCCAGAGTAGGTAACTTATTGTTTCTCCTTGAAGCCTCTTTCTAAGGTTAACATCATACTGATTGTTAAGAAATATGTGGTCTCTTTTTTATTTGAATTTGTTCAGCTTGAGCTTCAAAACATCAGTTCTTACGTTTTTGTCTAGTAGGCTCAATAAACTTTTAGCAACCAGTTTTTCTATGCCGGTACTAATAGCCAGTAACGGAGACATCTCTTAATCTGCTCTTTTGGTAAACTGATTTGTCCTTTTCAATGCTCACTGCAACTCAGCCTTCCTACCTTTGAATGGCTCCTGCACCCTCTTCCAATGTTGTCAACTAATTTTTAAACTGTCATAATCAGACCTGCATCCATTCTCACCAATGGTGTATGAAAAGGTTAAATCATGACAGCTCATTTATACATCAGATATTAGCCAGAGCACTGCACAGGGATCTCATCCGGAGTAATTTGTTGTTCTCTTTTTGCCTCTCTGGCACCAGTTCTGTTGCCCAGGAGTGGAGACTTCTAAACCTGTGCCCTAAGACAGGAAAGAGGAGAAAGGAAAGAAAAGAGAAGTCCTCTGCTATGTGAGGCTGGTCGACATGGCTCTTGGGAAAAAGAGCAACAGGGGTTTTCTGTAGTGAGCACCGAGGGGTTGGAGACCAGAAGAGCATGCAGCAGAAACAAGCAAACAGCTTGTTCCAGAGCTGACTATAATTTTAAGAGCTAGTTGAACTGAATGGTTTCTGATACAGCTCTGCTTCCCTGTTCCTCTGGTTTTATAATAAAGAACAAGGAGGATTACAGAGTGGTATTGCCATTATCAGCCCCCATGCTACAACTGCTAACAGGGAGTTAGCTGATGAAGTGTATATGATGTATTTGATGAAGTGGCAGCACAGGCTAATGAAATTGTTGCCCACTCAGGCATGTGAAGATTTTTACTACAATCCCAGCTCTGACTGTTCTTCTGCTTCCAAAAGTAACTTAATCATAATGTATTTCAGTTTTACCGATATCTTTTGCCCCACCTTTTATCTAACTCTGTAAAGCCAGGACTTAGGGTTATCACATCTTTAATAAAGAACCCTGAACCCACTTTCAGTCTCTAGGTGTTATTTTCACCTCTTTCTTATTCTCTCAGCTCAGTAGTGATGATGGAATTAGGTGCAAGGTTTCTGCTTAATTCCTGTGGGTAAATGTTTGTCCTATATCCAAATTTCCTCGTGGTCTCCCATCCAAGTATAGCACAGACCCATAATTCCCTACCCTCTGTCTACACGTCTCTAGGAATAGCTCTAGTTAGTAATTATTGCATTCACCCTAACATGCAAAATGCCACCAGCTTCTTTGATGTGCTACTGTGGGGACAAAAATGGCAGGAATGTAAGAATCATTAGAGTGTAAGTTAAATGTCGTGCTTTCTAGAACAGGCACTTCATGCAGCTGCTGAAATAGCTCTGCTGAAAAGCAGCGTAGCATACCAATTTTCAGATTTTCAGATCTTACACTGTGCATACCAATGCATTTGTAAATTATTTCTCATTTATGTAACTATATTGTTATACATGCAAAATTTGAATTTATTTCAAAAAAGACACTTAAAACTACTTTTTAAATAATCCAACCATGTAACCCTATAGGAATGTCACAAAGGTCATAAAAGTTACCGACTTTAACTTTTGCCTGTCTGCAACAGAATAAAAGTTGGCTATTTTACACCATACACTATGAACAAAGTTAATTTTCCTCAAGAGTTTAACATATCAGACTTGAGTTTCATGTCTTACTATGTCGTCAGGCTTCCAGAAAACATTTTCTTTTCTTTAAGTTATGGCAGTGCCTCAGTTATTCTGATGACTATAGTTATAGACGGGGAAAAAGAGAGAACAAAGTTAGTTTTACTAGACTCAAGTCACCTACTTGGTTTCATACCAGCATCCACAACAACACTTTGGGTAGGAACGAGTCTTAAAGCATTGCACTTGCCAATTTTTCATCATAAAAATACAGACAGTATTAATAGCTACCAGCATTTCCGGCATCACACTTGACTTCTGGAAGGGGATCCCCTGCCACATTCCAGAATTGACGTCTGCTGGGGACAGCCGTCTTTCCAAGTGCCAACTGAGTTCCTGCAGGGAAGGGCCTACATCCAACATCCCATCTATCAAGCAGAAGGCAGACAGAATTAGCAGCAGGATAGAGAATAGATGTCAGAAAATCTTGAAATCAGCATGGCATTTTGTTGATGAAAGAGAAGGAAGATATGAAAAGAAGGAAAAAAAGCAAGCATCTCTTGGTTTGTATCTAAACAATAATTTCATAGTTCTATACATTTTTATTAAAAAAAATCAATGAAGATTCAAAATCAAAGGAAAAAAAAGAAAAAAATACATATTTTAAATGTGTTTTGTCTCTGGACAACATAGTAATTCTCCTTATTCCTTCCCAAGTCTTGCATGTTTGTATTTTTACACATCTATTTATGGTTTGAGCAGTGTAACCTAACATTAAAAGAATTAAAGTTATCGCCACAGAGGAAGTACTGGAAGATAAAATCAGGATTGCTCTTTGATCATTAAATGGCTTTAGAATTCTGCGCACAAACTGAGCTCTCTCTCTCCCTTATCAAATGTCAGAGACACAGTTATGGTTGCCTGTGAAAGATATCTTTTTTCCTGCTCATACATACACAGATCTTCACATGGGACACATGCCCTTTTATTTTCAAGTCTTTTCTCAGCTATATAGGTTGGTTCTATTTGTAAGGAGTAGGACAGAAATTTTGTTTTGTTTTTTTTTTCTCTAGGGAAGGGGAGAAAGAAGGGTCATATAGGGTAAATTAAAAGAAGGCTCTGTGTGCCATATGAAGGTGCTTGTAGTCCTGGAGCACAACTACCTATCTGCTCTCACATCTACATCATACACCGTGTTCAAAATGTGTGGGAAAAAAAAAAAAAAGAAGTAAAGCATTACCATAATGATTTGCAAGTGAATACACAAACAAACATGGAAATGTTTTGGGTGATGTTGACAAGCATAAAGAATATGCTAGTTAAGATGCATTTTAAGACATAATACACATGTTCACTATATATGTGTATTCATACTTTAGTGAGGCATGTTGATGCTTCACTGTATCCAGACCCAGGTTGGGGCTGGGCCATGGTGCATGCACGACCAGCATGGATGGTGGCAGGTTGCCTGTTAGAGCAGGGGCACAGCAGCACTGGGGACCATGGAGGATGTAAATGGGGGTGGAAGCCAGAAGCCAGGGATGGGAGTCTCCAAGTAGGTGGTTAAAGTGCCAGCATAACTACTGTTGGTGTTTTTTTCCTCATTCAGTTATCAGCATCAACCCCAGCAGAAATCTGGAAAATTGGCTTGGATTAAATGGTGGAAGGTCAAGTAGAAAAGGGGGCAGAAAGACCCAGACCTCCTCTATTCTGCATCAGCCCCTGCAGTTCAGGCTTATTGCTCACTACTGCTCAATGCCAGGCATGGTAACTAAGAGGAAAGCTTGTTTCAGTGAATAAGAAAAACATTTGGGCTGAAATGTAGTAATAAAAAAAACGTGATGACTTATTGCTTTTCTATAAATCTGTGCTTTTCCCATAGGCCAGTGTCTTCCTCAGCCCTCTCAGGCTCTCAACAGACACGTTTCCTGTGTCTGTTTTGCAGTGGAGTATTTCAGAACTTGATCACAAACTTTGTGGTGTGCTGAGCAACACCCAGTCCTAACATGCCCTAGCAGAATGATGCAAAAATTAAATTAGTAGCCTTTCCACAACACAGATTAAATCAAATAACTAACTTAAAGTTTTAGATATTTGTTTCAAATTCAACTTTTTTTTTCCCAGGGAAATACTTTAATTTCGTTCAGTGCATTTGACTAGCTAAAGCAGATACATAAAGTTGAGCAGACCACTAAAGTCAATAAATTAATCAATGGGAGGAAGTACTTTCACAGTTGCTGTCTATATTACCTTCATATGCACATACAGATATACACACGCACTGCTATTGCTCAGTAAAGGCTCCTAGAAACCTGAAGAGGCTGCATAACACCCTGGTAAAATTTCCTCCATTTTCTGACAACAGAACAATGAAATCTTTTTGTTCCTGGGGAAGGCATGCACACGCACTGTGCCACAAATCCGAATAAACCTGGCAGACAACAGCAGGATCTAGCTCAGCACAGAGCCCAGGGATGGGGCACAGCATAACAGGTCATCTTAAAAGTGACACTTCCCAACATGTGCACAGCTGCACTGAGGTGCTTATTCCAAATCTACGTACAGAATGAAGTCAGTGGAATTACACCAGGGATGAATTTAGCCTCATAACTTTACTGATCTATTTCCTACAATTCTCTTAAGTATTCAGTTGCTTCCTGCTAATTATTTTTGCATTATTTTATAGAAGGTTAGTGTGTGCCACATGGGGCTTTTGTAAAATGTTCTTTAATCATTGTCACTCAAAGTAATTTAAGTTTCTGAATGAGTTTATACAGTAGTAAAGAAGCTGCTAGAGAAAAGACTGTTGTTCTGGTCTTATGAGTTATTAAAGTGAAGCTAGTACTCTCCATACAAATCTTCTTAGCAATATTTTGTAAAAGCTCATGCCAAACTGAGTTAGTGCTTTGGTGAAGTTAAGGGAGCTCCCCAGACATTCCTAAGAGTCTGGCCTGGATGGGTACAAGTACATCCGTAAGAAAAAAAATTTACACCGTGTACTAAGCTTGCAAAAGACAGCTGTAATTTTTAAGACTGACCTCCAAAACTATTTTTCTGTGTCTTATATCACAGGATTTATTATTGGTAGTCAGAATTAAGCAGACATCTTGTCTACAGGGCCCTTCTATTTTTAATTAGTTTCATATTAATGAGGAGTAGGGCTGGGGTACTGTGAAAATACAGAAAAGTATAAAGACGGTTGCAAAGCTCAAAAAGATCAGCCTCCATTGGGGCAAAACCATTTGTTGTAGGTTACACCTGGTACATGGACTAGTTTCTGTAAAGTTAGTGCTATGTAAGAGGTGAAAACAGTGACTTGGACATTAAGTGCAAGATCCATTTAATTTAAGTACCCTGTATTGGTTATAACATGGTTCAGCAAATGCCTGAAAAAATAAGAACAATTTCAAGTTCTCTGTTTTGACCTGCATGCAGACTTCTCACAGTAACTCACTCTTTTCTGAGACATCCTGTATGGATTAATACTAGAGTTTTCCAGATTCCTTGCAAACTACTCCAAATATTGCATTTACTTAAAGAAGCAGACAACATAAACAAAAAAATAAATAGCAGCTTCAGTGTCATTTCCAAGCATGGTCAGACCAGGTCCAGGATACCATAAGTCAGACTAATTCAGCTCCTATTCCAGTGCTTTTCATCATTTCTATCTTTCTGAAAGATGTTAAGATAAAGTCTTGCAATTGCTCCCAATGTTTGCTAGGTGGTTTTACCAGTAGATTCAACCAAGCTGCCAAACAGGAGCTCTGAAACAGATAAAATTAGAGAGTGGGAAAAAGATGGTTTTCACCTTTCTAATGCCATCCTTGTAAGTAATCCGAAAGATACCTTAATTCTATATGGCTACTTCCCTGCTTAAATTTAACTATCTGCTTATGTAAATTTTGTATTTAGTTGGAAGCCTGTTATGTTTTCCATGGCCAGGTAAACCACCCCTTGCCATTACAATTCAAGTTTATTTTTTATATCTGTTCCAGCAAAACTCCCACAGCCACAATGACAGTTGCCAGCCTGAATAGAGGCTAACTGATCTCCTAGCTTATTTTCCAAAGGCTGCATTGCTCTTACTCAAACAGCTTCTCTCCACAGGTTATCTGGTGATGATTTATAATTTACTCCACTAGACACCAGTCCCTTGAGAATTATTTCCCAATCAGATAATTATTCCATTCAGCTCATCTGAAATATTCTCTGTTCCTTTGAAATAGGAGAGGCTGGGGTGCCTAGTGCATAGTCTTTAAGCTTTGTTCACGCAGCTGAGAGAAATGACTTACACTGCCAATATGGATTTACTCATTAGGTCTGTTGTGCTAGTAGATGCTCTGGGGAAGCTGACAGTGACCAAATATTTCCTTTTTATCAGTGCAGCTATTTCTCTCTCATCTTGATACAGAGCAGCTCTGATTGTCACCGGTATGTGCTGCAATCTTATCAGATCTGCCTTCTCTTTCTTTCCTCCTTTGCTCATGAAAAGTTACTCTACTGACCTGCTCAAAGTACATTATCAGAGCTATTTCACAACCCCCTCACTTTAATTGCCAAATGCATACAAAACATCTTGGTCTCAAAGGAGATAAAAAATATTCAGTGGTGAAATGAATAACACCCACATGTTTTAAAAGATCTTCCTGTACAGAGTCTTCATTTTGTCCTTTGATATGGCTTTTAAAATTAATACCAAGTCCTGATCTCTCAAATCACTTGCTGACTAAGATCCACAAAACCTCAGAATAATTGGCAAATTTAACTTTTCAAATCATACTTCTATGCATGTGTGGAGCTGAAAAATTTTACCACATCTTTCACCCTTTTTGTCTTCATCTCACAGCAACACGGAGAAAAACTTCACAGTGAGGAAGTCAAGAACTGATTTTGTGATAGGCTCTACATTCACCAAAATAATCTGATGTTACTGGGCCCCCAAAGCAAGATGGTCTGACATCATGGGCTTGACTTGGTGCTCCACAAAGAGAGTCTGTGTTGCCCCAGACACTAATGCAAATATTAGGCTGTTCTCATGCTGCTTCTCTCAGAAGCTGCAAGAGTGTATATTCAGTTTATCAAATTCTAAGACATGATTAGGTTAAACAAGTTCTCTCATGAGTAATAATAACACGAGTTAATAGTCAATGAGTAATAACTGATCATCAATGCAGTTGTTTTTTCCAGGTTAAATGGGGAAGCATTTTGCAAGCAAAGTAACACTGTTGTGGAAGTAAAGGTACAAGGACCTCAGTAGCAGCTTGTCACCTTTAGACAGTGAGTTTAAATAGTAAGGTTGGCTGAGGGCAAGGAGAGAATTTATAGAGTGATAAAGTACTACATAGTTACTTCAGAAAGCTACCTGCTATTAAGATTTCAGTACATCATATTAGCAAGAAGTTNCATCTATGCCTTTGTACAGAAATTAAAAACATCTACTCTTATGGCAAGTAATATGCTCTACAACAAGCCTTCCAAGAGTCAAGCAGCAACCTGGTTGTTTTTTTTTCCTCTAGAACAGAAGAAAAAATGTTACAGAAAATAATTTCTTTTTAATCAGAAGTTTTTAATTTTCTATCTATGTCTTTTCATCAGGATAGATCTGGTATAAGTATAGGGGAGCTCTTTCATGTTCTTTATTTCTTTAAAATGATCCCAGTGTTTCACAACGGTTAATCTAGAGAAGCCTCTGACCTTTATGCAACCAGACCACGTTTCCTCCTTCCATGGCTCAGTCATTACACATTGCTTGTAATTTGTAGAGGAAAGTCTGTCTTCACAAAGGAAATATCCACAGTGTTTATAGATGTGTTTTTCTTCTCCACTCTGCCTCTATGCCAATATTACAAAGAATATGAGTGATTTTCAATTCAACTACCTGGCTTCATCCTTGGATATAGAACACAGCTCTTGTGATATGCACCAGACATCAGCATTGCAAGCTGCTTGATCATCATTCTTCAATAAACACTTTTTAGGGTTCTTGGGCTACAAATCCATTTGGGCTTTGGAACCTTCCCTTGTAAGCACAGCTGTAGTTGTGATTTTCTGTGATTGTGCTTCTGGACACTATGGAACAGGCACCAGCCCATAATAAAAACAATGGTACCATTGTACATGGACAGTCTTAAAACTTTCATTCATGGGTGACATGGGCTTGAACTGAGCTAGCAGAGTAGAGGAGCTGGAAGACTCTAAAATCTTGCTAACTGAAAGTTTGGAATTATTTTTCTCTCAGTGGAGATACCTTTTAATAATAAAATGCTTAACACCCCTTACCACATATTAATTGAAAGAGATTTACTCTAAAAAGCTTGTCGAATCTCCTTTAGCAACTCATTATAACAACCATTCACTTTCACAGAATCACAGAAAAGAGGGTTGAAATGGACTTTGAGAATATGTCTTCAGTGCTAAGTAACAGAGAACCAGGGAGGAAGCTTGAACACTGGTGCTCTGACCGTTCACACTGTTTTATTGTTCCCTCTCTGCAACTAGTTTTCTTCGAGACAAATCTGCTATAGAAGGGGCAGGACATGAGCCAGTCCATGTGACTTTGTCTCAGGATCAGGAATCAGCCCTGAGGCCAATTAGGCATAGCCTGAAAGGTTATAGAGCCATCTTTTCTTCTCAAAATAGAAAACATCATCATGCAGTAATTTGTTCTGTTTCTATATGAACCAAATCTAATCAAGGAGCTTTGTGGACTGAACACTCCAGGGTTGTGCTCTGCCCAGGAACTTTCACTATTTCTTAATTTTGCTCTGCTCCCACTGACACCAACAATTCCTCATTGTCACGAACCAGCACAAATAATTTGCTGCCACCCCCCCCCCAAGTCTCAAGTTATAGTACCAGTAAATCCACAATAAAATATTCATTTACACCAGTTACAAGATTCTAGTGTGTATACTACTGCTAACCTGTACACAGTTTTTATCTACTGAGTATAACAGATGCACCTTTTCAAGCCTCAGGACAGAAAAACAATACTTTGTTATCAAGATAGCCCTAACTGGAAGGGGCTATAATGCCAGCTCCCCGCATAGACAGCAACCCACATATCTCCACTGCAATGATTAGGAAAAACATTCAATAAAGTAAACTCAAAATCCTTCCTGGGTAGTGATCCTTGGAAACCCCTTGGGAATGGAGGAGGTAACACCTAGCAGGAATCCTTACAACATGTTTGTAGTCTAGGAAGTATAGCAGAATAATCCTGTCTTAGATGATGGTATGTGGAATCAGTACTGCAAGGCATCAGTGACCCTAATTTCTCAGTTAGACCACAGTACCACTCAACATCTTCCATCAGGCTTTATGGAATTAAATGAGGGCAGAACCTGGCCTTGTACTTCTATCCCCTAAACTGAAGGAGAACCTCCAGTTATGACCCGTGCTATTAATATTGGTACCCTCATTCAAGACACCCAGCCACCAAGGGACAAAGTAATTACAATTCTTTTCTAAGGTAGTACTGATATAAGAACTCACAAAAGCAAATATTTTGAACTCTGCAATTGTGCATTTTTTTGCTTCTCCCACTTCTTGACTGCTACTCAGGCAGAGGAAAACTGGAAAAGTCCAAAGCTTGATAATCGCTATTTTGATTTTTCTAAACATTATGGGGGATTTCAGAATACTTTGTGGCTTCTGGGTGAGACTTTCAGAAGTGTTAGGTGATTGTAGCTCCTATTTTCCTCAGTGTAAGCCCTTGTTGCTCAGCTTATGTTGAAAGTAGGTCTTCAGTCAAATTTGTGCTGTTATCAGGCTTCTGAAAACTTGGGCATTCATTCTGTTATAAAGAAAAGGACATAGGAAACTATGTGTGCATATACATATATATACACTAACATGGATTTTTCATTTCAGATTTGCTAGCTTTTTTCTTTCCTATTTTATTTTATTTTTCCTAATGCAAATAACTTAGGGGAATAAAACAAGAGGATAAAGCACATGGAACAGGATAACTTTTTGACTGAGATAAATGTGCCCAGTGAAATGAGGGAAAGTTTCACTTCTGTCTTCATGGCAGACAGAAGTTCCCAGAAGATCCCTACACAGGAATCGTACCTGCAGATCCATACTCAAGTCCCTTCTGTTTCTCAGGCCTGTGAGGCAAGGGGAGGAAGAGCAGATATTGACAGTCTAAAGTCCAGGAGCAGAGAGAGACTCTCATAGCATCAGTTCCCAGACTCCAGAAAATGCTGGGTTTTTTCATCAGGTTAGTAGTCTGAGCATCAAAAGATACCTTTCTGTTGTGTCTGTAAGCTGTGAGACAGTGTTCAACAGCTGCCTCCTCCTCCTCTATATTTATCCACAGAAGTCTCGTGGATGTCCTGGGACGCTTCTTAGCTGGTTTTACAACACTCAAAGCCCCCGTTGTTACAAAAGAGACTCTTTCAGTTCCTCTCATCAGGCTGCTATGCTATGGGCCTTCAAATCAAGAACAGGCTCGTCTTGGGTTCCTTATTCTTTTAAATGTGCCTTTTCCCTAGAGATGCCTCTCCTCCCCACATTTAAATTCCTTTCCTCTTTTGCCACTGTTAATGTTATGCATTAGATATTTGACACATCTGTGATATCTATTTCCTCCCTCCTAATTCCAGCTTGTCTGTTGTTCTTAAATGAAAGCAGACTTCAGAGCACCCACCCCATGTGGCCAGTCTCTCTGTGCTACACCTGATTTCACTTCACCCAGAACACAGGAAACAGTGAACAAAACACCTCCAAATATGCCAGTGTGCGATTTAGAATACCATTAATAAATTACCCAAGAAAGTATGGCATTGCTAGGGAGTGCCACCTTCTTCCTGCTCATGTAACAGCAAAAAGTGTACCTGCCATGAGAGTATATAGGAATGGAGTGCTAGTACGCGTAACAGATCTTTCTGGATCTTATCTCTTTGTTTTGCAAACTATTCTTCAGACTACTCTGACATTTTAATTCTTTTTATTTTTTTAAGTTTGCAGAACATGGACAACATGATGTCCTAATAATCTTTTTCAAGTCTCCCATCTCTAACAAGAGGCAATCATAATTTACAGAACACTTTGTTTAAGAAGTTATTCCTTTCTTCTTTCTCCACCCATGGGAGGCTGAAGGAAAAAAGAGTAGGAGTTGTTGGAGGCAAGGTAAGGCTCAGACAAGAGGAGTCTGAGGCAATAGTGGCAACCACTGTATCATATCTCATCATGATGTCATTGCTGGTCTGACACATATGACACCTCCACCACATTTACTATAACCAAACATATCAGGATTGTTACAGACAATTGCTGAAAATACTTTGTCAATACCTAAATGTCAAGATTTCTTACCCATACCATGTTGTTTTTCTTATCCTCTTCCTTCATCAGCTTGCAAAAAACCAAACATGTCATACTTGGTTTTGGTAGACTCTGCAAATGTGTTTACATATTTGCTGTGATTATTATGGTGTTTTGCTTTGAAAATGTGATCTTCATTATTATCTACACTTGCTCTTTACCTTTGAGGAGTTCCCACTGCCCTCACTCAACGTGAAGCAGGGCATTACCATATTGTCTGCTGGCAGTTTATAAAAATTAAGCATTTATAACATGAATCGACAGAGCTGTCAATGTATAAGAGGAACAGAGTAGGCCCCATTTTTCATCTGGGAAACTGAAGTGTGAGAAAATTGACAGCCAAAGTGGAGTCAAAATCTGACCATATTTTCCTTAATCAGTAAGATTAACGCAGTGGTCTCATCACAGCTGCATGGACAGGGTATATTAGTTTGGCATATGCCCTCTGATTCATTGAGGAGGTGGAAGGCATAAGGTTGCCTTGGGGACTCTATCACCAAAATCCCAACTTCTGGAGGTTAATAGTGCAGCAGACTAATTTCACTAAAATTACAGGGCATCATCCAAGAGCGCATGGCCACTCGTGCTTCTGGAGCCAGGGTTCAGGGGGACAGTTTAATCACAGTTCAATGGGAAATGAGGGTCAGCAAGGAACAACTCTTCAGCACTGCACAGGGATGTGGCAAATGATCTACAGCATCTGCAAACTGGAAACTGGAGAAAAATACTGTAAATACTAGCTTTTCAGAGAAGAAGTACTTTAAGGTGGAATTTTTCAAGAGGAGAAAATTTGGATTTTGGTTTCCAGCTTCTCATGTACCTAGGAGCAGATGAGCAGCACAGCTGGCTAGATGGCTTTTCTCAGTATTTATAAGGTAATAAATATTCGTTGGGTGTGTTTGATCTTTCCTGTTAGTGTCTTGGTGTTTGTATTGGAGATATCCAAATCTTGCAAGTCTGGAGCCAAATATTATCTGTATTAAATCTTTGTCTCCATACTACATCCTCCCTTACAACGTCATTCACATGCAATTGTTCTGTTGCCAAATTCTTCAAAACTCTTAAGTAACATCCCTTTCACTGACTCTCAGCCAAATCAAGTAACCAAATGCTTGATATGATTCTTGGATTCAGGTTATAAACTGCCATACAATGCTACTGATGACATTTGCTTCAGTTCTCCCACTTCCCCTTACCCTTCCGTACGGGCCAAACTTCCCCTCCTTCTCTAACGCCTTCCCTTTCTCCTCAGGGTGAGTAACAGCATATGTCTCAGCAAAACACAAACCTACCTGTTTTTAAGCACTGTTTGCCACACCTCCTCCCCCAAACTCAGTGTCTCAAAGTTGACACGCTCTGTGTAGGGGTTGCAAGGTAAAATCTGTTATCGATTTTGAATGGCTAGTCAAGGATCTAGGCCAACTTTTTTCCAGTGGGAGGGATGGAGATTCATTATGGGCAAGGTGACTGGCATAAAAATAAATCCCTATCCTCCAAAAAAAAGGCTAAAATTGACCAGCTTCAATAGTACAGGAGTTGAACGGAAATGGAGAATAAATCAAAGGCCACTGCACTAATTGTCAAGTTTTCCTTTGATTAAAAAATACTCAATCATTTTTGGAGCAGAGATAATGTATAGAACTGGTAGGGTATGATGAGGTAATATTTCAATCATACTTTGCAGTGGTATAAATGACTGTAAGACACTAAAGTGTTAGCAAGCATGGATGAGGTAAGACAAGCCTGAACAGATATTGGAAAAAGCCACCTGTATAGGGAATTCATACTGA
Organism: Syrrhaptes paradoxus; assembly: GCA_013400615.1. Lineage (NCBI taxonomy): Eukaryota > Metazoa > Chordata > Aves > Pterocliformes > Pteroclidae > Syrrhaptes > Syrrhaptes paradoxus. The sequence continues at coordinate 43,452 of VZTO01018912.1, forward strand.
GCTTAGTGTTAGTGAGCTGGATGCATTATCATCTAAACTCTAACCTTCATAAGTAAGCATATATAGAACACAGCCTACAAATATACAGATTTTAATGGTGCCTATAGCTTTCTAGATAACTTTAAAAGCACCTTGAAAGATTCAACTTCAAACACACTAATTCCAAACTCTTAAAATTCTGTTTGATCCAGCCATACCTATATACTGCTACAGAGCTGTTAGACCTGTATTAGCCTGCTGACTTTCATGCTTCAAAAATGTAACTATTTTATGAGAAATGTGGGCTAAGTTTGCTTCCACCTAGAAAAAAACATGTAGATGAAAGAGCAAGTTATATCACATAACGTATCATGAATCATTCCCTCAGTGACTATTAGTTGTTTTTTTCCTATTTGCCAGTCATTCAGAAACACTCCCTGTCTGTCTGAAATTCTGGGGGTTCACCGCACGATTGAGATGGACGCATCCCTCTCTGCAGCCAGTCTGCCAAGAGAGCACTTCAGCATTATTCACTGTGTACTGTTAGTGGCAAGCAACATGTAATTTAATCTATATGGTTTTGTTTGTACTACTGGTTGTGCAACAGCTTTGTTGAGGTAATGAATGATGAACATAATTCCCAGATGAACTTTCAGATGAATGACTATTCACGGTAACTACCATAAGACTTTCATGATTTACTTATGTTTTCCATGAATATCCTTACAGTCATCCAAACAATCACTTTAACCAGAAGAACAAACTCGTTCTGCAGATTCCTAGAAACAGATTCAGGTCAAGAGTTCCCTGTGCTTTAAGCCCTTTTCAATATGTTGAAGTGAATTTCAGCATTTCAAAACCTGATAAATGCATTCCTCCTTTTTTTTTCTTCCTCCATAGGAAAAAAAAAAAAAGTAAAGAAAAGAAAAGAAGTTGATTGAAACTATTGTTTGCTTTCATGCAGTCCACACAGTAAAGGAAGCTACTGAGTTTTAAGGCCAGCTCCAACAACAACATTTTCTGTGACTGTTGGTCAATTATATGTTGTGACTTAGTTTCCCTGTCAAGGTACTGAGAGTATGTGTTTGCTTCCAGCAAACAATGGGCAAAAAATAACTTCTGTGATACTGATGGCCTTTTGCTTGTGAAATACTTGTCATCTGTTTGCAGTTTACTCATGCTGTTAAACTTATGCCTCACTTTTTCTGGATTTTTTTTTTTTTGGTAACTGTAAGGAACACAACACAGCCTTTAGAAGGCTTTGTGGTCAGAGGTGTTGTATAACCACCAGTTATTTATTATGAAATGAATGCACTCTTGTTCAAGTTAATTCCAGCGTGAATATCATATGACAAGACTGAGAGGAAGCTTGTTTATTCTATAGACCAAAGTAGTATTTGTCTTAATAAAATCATAACATTGTTCATTTATCTTTAGAGAACTGATCTGATATGTCTTTTGGTTAAGCTTTAGGGCCAGATTTTTCAACCCTGATTCACCTTGCCGACTATTTATTCAAGTTCAGATCATACTGTGTGTGAAAGAAAAGAGGGAACATCTTATGTCTATTCTGGACAGCCCTGAGTCTAGCAATGACATTGACTGTGAACATAACTGAAATAATCTAGGCAGTAATGTTCTTAAATTGGAAAGATGATAATATTAGCCAAAAGAAAAAAACAATTAGATTCAATTAAACTGATATAGAAGACAGAGTAAAACAATGGGGGTTCTTCCTGTTGAAAATAACATTTCAAGGTGACCCTAGCAGAAGTTTACATAGCAATAGCTTGAAGCAAAGGATAGATAAATTACTGAAATAATCTTCTAAATATTTAGAAAACTAGAGTAAATAAGAAAGTAATAATATTGGATTTGGTCTGCAGTGAGGGTGAGCTACAGCACCTTCTTCATTGTTCAAGCATCTTTTCTCTGTGGGACAAGAAAAGAGCAAAAAGAAATATACTAGCATGTGTTTAGTAAAGTGTATTTTTCTTTAATGAAAGTGCTTTCTGCTCTGCCAGTATTTCTTGTGCAAGAAGATCTTTGTGGAATACTGTGCCCATAGTGCTTAAATTAATTACTTCTATTCAGCAAATATTGAACACAATATGGGTCCAAGAGCCCTGACAATCAACAGTTAAGAAATTACATTTCTCACAAAGTCATGCCATACACGTCACAAAGACATGGCATGTATGATATTCAAAATGTATGTTTCCACCTTCCTCCAAGAAGCCATGTCCAAGCCTGTGATCGGGCCAAGACGAGACCAGCTAGACCAGCAAGGTCTAGATCATGTAGCAGATCCACATTAGATTTAGATCTAGATCTGAAGTGTTTTTTTCCATGCACAACCTGCAAACAAACTCATCACCCTTCAGTTTGTTACTGAATTCGCAATAACCACAACTAACAAGTGCTCCTGCCCTCAAAGCATCAAATTCAAATAAAATAGACAATAAATATATCTAATGAGAAAGCAAAGCAATCAGGAAGAAAGCTTGCATGATCTTCAGTAGACCATGTTTATTTTTTGGTTTTAAAGTTTGCTACATGAAAGTCTCAACTCTTACTGTCTCCTGTGCATGTATGTAATGTAGCTCCCATTTCAAATTATGAAAACACCACTCTGATAGTCCGCAGACCAATCACCACATGATTTTTTTAATCTGAAAAAAAAAAACCAAACAAATAAATTATTTTGTTTTGCAAATATTTTTCTTTTAAATTATTTTGCAATTATTTGCTCCCCACAGGAGCTCCACCAGTGCAGCCTTATTTTACTTGGCATTACAGATGTAGCTAAAATTTCTCTATCTCCTATTTTGACATGGAGTGCCTGCCAAACAGTGACTACCGCAGTAATAAACATTAAATCTGCATGGTTGAAAACATTATTACAACTTGTTCTTTGCAGAATATCTGCATGCTACTGCAACCCCCTGCACATAGCACTTGGCCCATTGGGGCAAGATTTCCTCTGAGTATTTACAGCATTTCAACTCAAACTGAGGCTTCTGATTTTTGGTTCTGGAGGTCCCAGCTTCAGTTCTCTGCATGTTGGCCAACAGGCAACTGCTGTGATGTAAATTCGTCTGGAAAATTATGACCATGCAGTGACATGGTCACGGCTGCTACTATAATTCTAAGGCTGAACGCTGTTAGCAAGCTTCCCTTCCTTCACTGCTGCATTTTTAATGCCTGAGCTAACTAAGATTATTCAAATAGCTTCAACCATGTAAAATATTTATGCTGCTACGGAAGTCTTAAGGTCATAAAGAAATTGCTAGTAATAGAAGCAATGTATTACCGGAGTCAGTGTTTGTGATTCTTAACTTTTTCCTGCTACATGACTCACTCCTCTCAGTTACTTAGTACTGAATATTTTTTAATAGGACTGACTTCCTCACTGAAAGGATTCTTTGCTTAAGTACAATCACAGTAAAACAGATCCAAGAAACTGAACTGAGGGAATAAAACAAAAATAAAATTATTGCACCATAAGATCTGCCAGAGAAAGCCCGGGGAAAGACAGCAAATGCAAGAATGTACATTCAAAATACATACAAGACCTGACCTGGAAACTTGGTTTCTAAAATAGCAGAGGCCAGAAACATCTCCATTCTTACAGTTGGGAGTATCTGTGCAGAAGCTGCCGTTTCCTCTACTGTGCTGGTTTGGAGGGGAAAGAAGGGGAGTTCTGCCTCCTGGTGCAGACCTGTGTTTCCTAGTGCTCCCCCAGCTTTTAAACTGGATCAAGCCTAAATCCCAGACCCTAGTAGGCAAGCAGAAACCTGGAGCTGATGTGCAGGCTCCAGACCCGGATCTCTTATTTGCATTTGGTACAGGTTTCCAACCCCAGGGAAGAACACGAGAGTGAGAGTAGCTTTAGATCTGAGTATCACTGCAGGTTAATCAACCATAACAAATCTTTCTGATGCATTTCAGGGTACTTAATCTTGGTTCCCTACATCAGCTCTCTTCCTCCAGCCTCCCCAGCTCAGCAAAGGAGGAAATGGCACTGTCACCCCACTCTGCACCCCCCCTGGCAGACACCACGGTGCCAACCAAACAGGAGAAGGAAATACATCTTGTGATCAGAGGAGACACGGCTCAGCAGAGTCCTGAAAGCTGACTGTGAGCAGGAGCAGCTGCTGTGTTGGGAAGCCCAGGCAGCAAACCTCTGGGAAGAAGGAGCTGCTGGCAGGTCAGGAATTGCCCCAACAGGAGGTTTTGCAAGGGCAGCCAACCATGCTGTGCCTGCTTATTTGCAAGGAGGAGGGGTTCATGTGTCGGGGTAACCCTTTGCAAAGGTATCTTCATGCACCTACATGAGATATTGAATAAGACATTACTTTTTATGCTTGTGTTTCCACAGATCGTTAAAGCAGTTTTGTATTCATGAGCTAGATGACATTTTGAAATCCTATGCAAGCCTCAAGCCTTGTGCCTAGAGGAAGGAGGAACATGCACCTTGTAGGACAATCAGCTGCAGTAGGAAGAGTTGCAACAGCAGTGAGATTTCTAGATCTAGAACTAACAGAGAAGCAGAGAACAGACAGAAATAATGAGGATCTCTGCAGATTTTAAGCTGTGTATAATAACTCTTTAATTGTTGCACCATGGCCCCTGTGGTGGGTCTGCACTGCATGACTGAAGTGACACTGTGCTGGTGCTGTTGGTACTGTGATCCCCCATCTCCATAAGAAAGCAAGAGCTACTGAGCCCAGCAAATTCAGTGCAACACATCTGCAAAAGCATGTTGGGAAGCCGCTGTCACCTCCCATCTGTGGACACTTCCATGTCCTTTGGGTCTCTGAAATAAGCAGCATGTGGCTTGCAGCCCCCATGTTCTGCAAGAGCACTCCCGCCTGATTACAAGAAGCAAACGTCAGATGTCGTGTCCTGGGAAATGCCAAGCTGCATTACCAATGAGGTACTCAAAATCCATGCCAGATGTTAATGGCTGTGTGCTCAGAGAAGCAGTGAGGAGCCATGGCCGTGGCTGTGGTCACAGCAAATCATGTGGTGAGCATCTGTGTTCTTAGCAACTGACTTCTTTGTCCCACATGTAACCAGGACCATGCAGAAAAAGGTGTCCTAGCATGTGAGTATCTTACCTCTGGAGCACAGGCCCTAGCTGGTCAACAGAAAGCAGCTCTGCTAGTAGCCAGGGCTTGTAAGGGCAGAGTTGACACTAAAGAGAGGGATTCCTTTGCCATGAACGCTCCCCCTGGGCTGCCTGGGGCATGTTCCCAGCAGCACTGAAGGTTTTCTGCAAGTATCTGTGAGGAAGTGACCAAGTCAACGTCCATCTGAGCATCATGGGTGCATGACAACACTATGTATGGTCTCAGCAGCGATCTGCTGTAAAGCTTGTCCACATACATTTAAATGTTCCTGAGCTCAGTATATGCAGCTGCATGTGAGCTACTGCTGGTCCTGCTACAAAGCTCTACAAAAGCAGTTTATTCAGAGCAGATTAAATGTTTGCATGATAGGATGCACAGTCTAATTGGTTGCTTTCCTTGCTACTTTCATCTCACTTTAAGCCTCTGCTTACTTCATCTGGAACAGCCTATTTCCATCTTAGATACTTTTTCACAAAACAAACAGAAAACCACCTTCATGTTGGCTGGATTTTTTCTGTAAATGTAACTTTTTATATTAGTCTTCAAAATTTACTCTAAATGTGTTTGTCATTGTCTGCATGTTGTCTTTTTTGCAATTTATGTTATATGGTCTACTCTATCCTATCATTTGATTTCAGGTTATATTTTGTGTGTGACATATTCACAAAACACCATTATGTCTAAATCTTCCTAGGCTCAAAGCCCAAAGAACCACAGTGTCTTTTAGTTAAAGATCTTCGGGCTTACCCAGTAGAGATATTTTTGTAGTCTCCCTTTAAAAATTTGCTCATTATGTTTGGGGGTTTTTTTGGTATCTTGAAATAAAATATCATTTGTCTGTACATCATAGCTCATCAGTACAAATCAAATTCTAGTCATAGAGCTTGAAATTGAACTCAAAGTCCTAAAAGATTTTGGAGCATTTAAGTGGATTTCCAGCATCACTTGTTATTAATGAAAGTTTATTTTTCCTGGAGAAGTAGAATAACTTCTGATCATCGTGGTATAGTAAACTTTGTTAATCACAAAAAATAACAAAACTATTTTTCAAGCAGAGGCTGAATAGCACAAAATATGATGCTGTTTTGTTCATTCTTTTTCAAAATCAAAATGAAATTGTGAAAATTTTTGTTCTACTATATGAAACTTCCGCATATGGAGTAAAACTAGTCATAGCACAGACATTGTCCCTCAGTGCAGAAGATATTTCATCATTTGAAATCTGTTTCCTGTGAAAGCTTCCAAGGCTCCAAAATGTGGCACATCAGCTGAAACTGCCAATATTGGCAACATTTTAGATAGTCTGACGTGAGGGATTTGCCACACTATAAAGACCTTATAAATGTTGGCCTGTTAGGCTCTGTTTAGTTTGATTTAATAATGGAAGCCAGCATGGAAATACTTAAGTTATTAGAAAATACCCCCGGATTTTAAAACTCTGTAGTCTAAGAGATGGTTCATAGTATAATTTCCGCTCCCCCCACCCCACCCCATGGCACTGTTCTTTTTAATGAATGTGTATGTGATGTAACCTGTCAGGTCAGTGAACCCTGCCTGGTTTGAAATGTTTGCGCTGCCGGAACCGAAAGGACTGTATGCCCACAGGTGATCTCAGAGGGGTGAGCGCCACAGCGATCCAATGTACCCAGCCCTGGAAACAAAACACATTAACTAAGTCTGACTGTGGCTTCCTTCCTTGCCTTGTAGAATATACAATATTTATGATTAAGCTTTGTAAATTAAAATCAGAGCAGTTTCTGTGCTCATTCGAGCTGCACGGTCTTATTCTGGGTGATTCATTCATTGAGTCAGGCAGCCATGCATGCAGTCATTCATAAGTAATGCCACGCTTCCCTTCAGCATGCAACAGTGATTTACCTCCCTGCTGCCTTTCAGTGTTTGTTCAGCAAACACGCTAAGCTAGAGAGTTCCTATTTCAAGCTTTACCCTTATTTTTAAAGAAACAGTGTTATCTAAATAGCAGAACATAAATAACAGAGCATAAACATGGGTAAGAAATGGCTTCAACCCACAGTATCCCTACCAAAATATTGTCTTTACTTGGCATCCCTGAAAAGAGTCTTGTACTTACTTACAAACAAGATTTCAGCTCCTTTTATGTTCATGCCTTGCCACAACTAAGCCTGTAAAAATAGACCAATTTTAACCTTCACCAGGACTCCTAGAAGAGGACTGACAGCTCACCCTAGCCTCATGCAAACATCAGGATTTGATTTTCTGTTATCAGCAATTTTTTGCTAACTTCAGCAACTAACAGTAAATAAAAACATACAGAAAATCACAGACCAAGGAAGAGATTTTGACCTGTGCATTTTTAAGGAGCTATGAAAAATGAAGATCTGTCCAGCTGTAGATTGGACAATAACATGTGCTTGATTTTTGTAAAATCATAGAGCATGGGATTGACTTTATTCAACTTTACACCAAACAAAAAAGTAAGGCACTAGTCTAAGCTAATATTTTAGTACTCTCCTTACTTAGAGAGGGGGGAGAGAGAGCAAGTTTACATGAAATTAGAGCATTATGTGACACTGTCTATACAATCCCTGAGTCTTCTGGCATGAGCTAATTTCTGTTTATAGTGAAATTACAAGGTCAGTGCAGGTAAATATCAAGAAATACACGGCTCATGACCATCGTCACAACTAACAAAATCCAGTATGCAAACACACTTTGGTGAAGCAAAAGGGTTATACAGCATGGGTGCCTCCCTCTCAGGGAGGGGAAGAGATTATTTTTTTTCCTCATTTCTAAATAGGCTTCTGAGCTGAACATGTTCCAGTTGGGAAAGATAGCCTTAAACAATGTTTTATTTCGTGTACATCTACAGGAAAAAAGGAACTGAAAGTTAAAAAGATTTCCGTGTATGACATGTTCATACATCTCAAACATCTGTGGGATCACAATTAGAAACCCTTTGTGGACATATTTTCATTAGTCACAAAAAAAGACAACTGATTTTTTTCCAGTTTTCTCAAGATTTCAAAGCTCTACGCGGTGTCCTCAAACATAAAGCCATTAAATTTTTTTTCAAGTTTAAGGAATTTCATGCTTTGAAATTTTTTCGAAGTTGGCAGGTGCTTTTATTTTTCTGTTTTTCTTTTTTAATTTTGATTCTTAAAAAAGGAACTTCAGTTTATCTTCCTTTATAGCTCTCTTTTATAGCTCATCAAAGGACATACATGTAAAGGCATATATTCATGTTAAAAAATAATATTTTGAAACATTCTGCTGTATTTTGAAAACCTTGGTAACAGCAGAACTATAAAAATACCTGTTTAAATTATTTAGCTTTTTCTTTTTAATTGGATTTTCAAGGAAATTAAAATGGTTTTATTTGAATTTTTGTTTCTTTACTTTTTGATGTATCTAATATATTGCACCAGAAAGGCAGTAATATTTGTTCATGTTTTTCTACTGTATTGTAAGTTCTGAAGCATTTTAATTTTGAGAATTTACTGTATTCAGGACACTGTATGGCCATGATTCCAGGTAGCAGCCTATTGCTAATCTTGACAGTTCACAAGAAAGAAGAATGCATTTGCAGAGCATATAGGCATTGCCACGTTATGTATTTACTGAAGAATAAATTTTAAAGGAAAAGTGAATTTTCCACCAAGTGGTAAATTCTATAGAGTGGCCGGCTAGTGAAGAAAATGTTGATTGCTTGTCAAAAGAATTAAACACCCCAAAATCTGGAACACTTTGTTTGGTTGTGGTACTTTGTTTCTCTGTACCTATGAGTTTTGAGTCAAATTGCATCCAAGTAATTAAACGAACTATGCATGCTAGAGCTGTGAGTGTTTCATTTTTATTTTAAAGGATTTCAGCCTGATTTTGTGTGCATAAGAAATGAGAGAAGCAGACCTCTGTTGAAATGAATATATGGCACTCAAATCTCTGAAAGAGATCCCAAACTGAAACACAATGAAACAAATCAAGGGACATAGCCAAACCAGAAGGCTGGGGATGGAGTAGGAGAAAAATTAGCCTTGTAGCATATCCGTGAACATGGGATTCTGGTGGAATCATTTGAACTCAAGGTCTATAAACTTCTATAATTGCTACAAACTTATCTGGACTCTGATTACTCATATGGACAAGCATTAAAATCCGTTATACTTGACCATAACTGATTGTTCAGGACTCAGGGCAAAACCTTGATACATAGCAGTCATACATTTGATTCAATAATACTATTATGTTATATAAAGTGATAAATGCTGCAGTAAATTCAGTAGCTCCTTTTCTGGCCAGTACTTTACACACAGGCTGGGTACTTCTCTACGTAGCCGGGTACAGATCTACAGCTAGAGCAGGGAATGTAACTTCTTCTGATTAAACAATATTTCTGAAATAACATGACAGAGTTTTGGTGTACTGATTTTACATACCTGCCTGATCAAAGAGGCTGGTGTTCTCTCTCTACTTCAGTCAGAACAGTGGAATGAGCAGTGGAAGCACAATCAATTCCCAGTGACTTTTCTGATGTTACTTAACACTAACACTATCATCATTGTTAGCATAAAGCAGCAATAATCTGCTCAGTGGTTCAGTGTGGAACTTTAAGTGAGGCTGGATCACCATGGAATAGGAACAACTGGACTAGATTTAGGTTCTCCTAGAAGACCTCAGAGCTATAAATGACAAAGATTTGGAAATTTTATAATTATCTGTATTTTTCAGGTGGGGAAATGAGGCAAATTAATCTAAAGTCTGCATCAGCTCTAGGAACTGAATCCAGAGCCTGTGATTTCACTAAATCACTGTTTGTCAGGTAGTCTCTGCCAGTCAGTCACTTATGTAGGCCAGCACAGTAACTCCTGCCATTGTCATGTTCTTTTCTGCTTAATTTTTAACTGCCTTTGTTCACCTTTCTGAAACCTCAGCAGTCCCCCACTCCTTCTGTTCTGACCTTGTGCTCTTTGTAGTGCAGATGGCTGAGAAGTTGTGGCTGAGTTAGCTGAATGCAGATCTGCTGCTTTTTTACACAAGAGAGAATGAGCCTGCCATGACTGAAACATATAAACAGCTCGTGTTTCCTTCCTCACAAAGGTCTTGCTCTTATTCTTTCTGGGGCAAGTTAAACTGTCTACACGAACTTCATATGTGAAAGAAAATCTCTGATTTCCACGAAAATGAGTCCTGGAAACACTAAACTCATCTACAAGATATCAGTCTTTAGCAGGATTATGCTGGTGAGGTCCACTGACTATTAAAACTACTCTAACTTGTTAGTTTGTCTTTGCATTGCAACGTGTATCCCTTCATTCATTTGCTGGATGCTATCTAAATCTCAGGTTGTAAATCTTGTGGAGCAGATGTTGGTTTAGGATTATTACTCTGGACAGCACAGGGGGCATCATATCCTCTTTGGAAACCTGACCACAACAAAGAGAATGAATAATCACCAGTTTGAGTCTACAGAATGAGCACGTTCCATACGCCACCCCCCTAGAAGCACAAACAGCTCAGTCATCAACGCGCTATTCATCAATGCATTTCCAAATAACAACTCCTCTAAAAATCAGGATGTTAAGTGTTGAATAGCATTTCTGCTCTACTTTTCTCTTTCACTTTGAATCCATTCAGGCACCTTGAAGCCACATGTAGAAGCTGCGGTGACACTCACTGGAGAAGGCTGCGCTGATTAATTTCTGCTTCATGGGCTGCTGAGACTCCAGGCACCAGGTTCTTTATGGTACTGATAACACTTGCATTTTAGCCCATTAAGCATTGCATATCTGCTGAGCTATCCAACTTTTATTCAGAAAGCTAAAAACCTGTGCCATCATCCAGCACTCTGCAGATGTCCCAGATATTACAGCAGCACAATCACTCTACTGTTTAGAGGACTTTGTTCCTGTCTCTGTGAATTATGGGGTGTCATATCATGGCATGTGTTGCTAAAGTAGGAGGTAACCCAACATGACATGACATAATAGAATACAGTCTATGGGTGCGGGAAGAGGGATGGGAAGAGAAATACAACTAGACCCACATCTGATGAAAAATCAGTGACCAAAAATTTAACCAAGCAGTTACTTGGACCTTACTGATTATTCAAAGAAATAGTCGACATTTTGTTGCGCAGTGCTCTAAAACCAAAGNGCATAGACCAGGGATGGGTTTCAAAACCCATAGGTTTCTGTCAAAAACGTGTATGATTTCTGGTCAAACCCATCTCTTCCCCCTCCTCCCAGCCTTGCATCTCCTTGGCAACAAAAGTCTCCTGAGATCCACCAGTCTGCCCTGAGTTTGGAGCTCCTCTTGCCTTCACAGATAATTTTGGCACTTGTGGTTCTCATTCCATGGCAGATCAAAACCAAATGTCGAAGTTCTGAAATCCTTTGTTGGATAGGCTTTACCTTTCTCCTCACAACTCTGCTCAGATATTAGAAGAACCAAATTAACTGCAGAACTATTGTTGCAATGACATATGAAATCAGTTCCTTGGGAGACATTTAGGGTTTAGTCACACACCAGGCTCCTGTCCCTCTTTTTGTCTTTTCACCTACACCTAAGTACTCTCAGCAGCCGGCAGCGAGGAGTCTCTCAAGAGAGGCATACGTTAGCCTGCAGCCTTACTGTTCTCGAGGGAGAAGTACTTTCCCTGTCCTAGAATAATTGTTTTTAATTGCAAAACATCCTCTGCCTAAATAAAAATAAGATTCCCCTTGGCAGACTCAATCAGGCCAATGATTATTTATTACTTGCAATATCATTGCACATAGGAACTCACTCATGAATCAGAATCCCAAGGGCCATCTTGCTACTTATAGATGAACCTGAATGTACTGTTTTATATCCTTCCATTTCTGACTAAGTTTTTCGATATGTAGGTCATTGAATTAGAGAAATGGGCACAGACAGCAAAGAGCACTAGAAAGCAGTTCCCTGCAAAGTGCTTGTCTGCTATTAATGTACTTATCCCATTGAGTGTTTTTTGAGCAATATGTACAGGGTTAGTTTCTGAGATCAGAAAAAATGAATTGAAGAAACATTTCAAATGTCTGAGAAGCTTTCAGAGAACAGAGAACAAACAAGAATCTTTCATCTGCTAATTAAGAAAATGTATTATATCCTGTACCTTTACTGGATACAAACGTTTATCTTCTTATCAGGTATCATTTCAGCTCTGTTTTTAGTATTTTCTGATATACTTTCAGAACAAAAATCAGGATTTTCTTCCCTGATTGATCAGGTCACTGGTACCCAAGCTTTTCTTGCAGCTGTTCACTTGCTTCTAAAAGGTTACTCAGAACAGAAGAGCCACGTGGTGGTATCCCTGTACATTTAGCGAAGACCTTTTCTCCCCTACTCCAAACCTGCCAGCTCCATCAAGTGCACAACAGAAAGATTTGTTCTAGTTCCCTGTCTAACTGTATCTCCTCCGTGTCTCTACAGCAACAGAAAAATCTCTTCCTAAACACTGATTACCTCCAGAAAAAGAGTTCGGTCACTGTATACTTTCCCTGCTATCTAAATGTTTATTAAATCAGTGCAATAGCTGTCTGTAAGGACACTGTCTGATGATTCACACTCATGTTACAGATGAGAACTAAGACGGAACACAATCAGCAACTCAGTGCATCTTTGCTGAGTTGTCAGAAAACTCGGAAATCGTAGCTCTGGATGTGAGAAAACATAAGCAAAAAAGCAAAGTAAATCTCCCTACACCCTGCAGACAACCAGCTCCACTCAACTTTGAGAAATTATTAATGGATGTCTTCCTAGACGGAAGTTAAAAATGCATTTTAAAAACCAAGGGGTAAACTCACTGGTATTTTATGCTTCCTGGGCTAACCTCACCCCCCTTTAACTTCACTGTTGCATGAATGTTTATATTAGACATCAGCTTTGTTTTTCTATACTTTCCCATCTGTTTGTCAGTTGCTATGTGAAACTTTTCTGTGTTTTGAAAAGGTAATTTAACGGGACCAACCAGATGTTCCTTCTGGGTTGATTTTTCAGCCTGGGTGAGCAGAGGATGAATTTAGGCCCTGCGGGTCTGAATACATTTCCATCCTCCCTTACACACAGTCCCTCTAATGGTGGGGAAAGATTCTCTCCTCCCAACAAGTGTCTGAGACTGGACACAGAAAGGGGAGTGGAAAGAATGAGTTTTCTCAGATGTGCCTCCTGCATGTGTTTCTCACAGGCCCAGGGACATACAGCTCCCCACCTTTGGAGTTAAGGAAGCAATTTATTCTTGTTTGAGGTTCTTTGAGAGTTCGAGAGGTTGCAGGGAATACATTAGTTTGCCTTTTTATGTAGCATGGTTCACCAGATGCTTTGATCTGGACATTTTCTAAATAATACTTTTTTTCAGCAGTAGTGACATTTTGATCTCAGACAATGGCAAATCTGGTGGGTTGGTTTGTTCAGTTGAGTTTTGAGAATGAAGGCATTTGATTTGACTGATGCTTTCATAGGAATAGGGAGTGTTGTGTCAGATCAGGTGAAAGTAGTACAGGATGAAAGCCCAGTAGCCAGTTCCAAGCAATAGCCCATCACGGTTGTGTAGGTGAGACTGTAAGAACAGGATAAGCATATGCAGAGATATTGCCAAATAATACTTTCCCAGCCTGCATATATTTGCCATGAAAGGACTTCTTGAACCAGAAACACTATATTCGTATTTAGTAACAACTCACTCTCCCTGGATTTTTATTTAACGAACTGGATGTATCCAATCCCTTCTTGAACATCTCCAACACATCCACAAGTGGCAAGGAAGTCTGACAGTGCCTATGGGGATAAAATTTAACAAATTAGATAATCTTTAGTAGTTCTTTGAAATTAAAGATTGGGAGAGTTTTCCATATCACTATTAATTGGCATATTATGTCACCCTCCAAATCAAGGACAAAAATTTAGTGCCAGCAAAGTTCGTTACATCCCAATTTTTGCTTTAATAAATAAAGAATGCTTTTGTATCTGTGTTTTCTCTGTAAAGCAGTATAGAGAAGCAAAGGCTACAAACCTTCTAAGCTTACACACATACTGTTTTGTTGCTTTTCACATTCTCATTACAGCATAATATAATCAAATCATTTGCCCACTCTTTTCTTCTCATCACATGCAGATTCTGAATGGACTTTTCTTGGATCGCTTGGAGGAAATTCTTATTAAACAAGATGTGCCTCTTCCTCAGGGTGAGAGGTTATACACAGAGATTTTTCATCAGAATGAAAACTACTTTTTTTGCTGCCAACCATATGTAAAACAAGAAGAGAAGTCTGGCCTTAGTGACTCTTAGGAGACTGAAAATGGAGACTAAACGGAAAACACATACATTATAAATACTCTTTTTAAAATATAGTTTTGCAAGAGTCTCAAAATGTAGGGAATTGAAAAATATATTCAAACAAATAGGTAGTCAGGGATGCAAGCATATACAGTTTTGAAGGTGATATTTTGAAGACAGATTGGTAGATGTTAAGTCTAGAAGGGGCATTAATGATCACTTGTCTAATATCCTGTGTACTACAGATGGACAGATGAGTGGGGGAAAAACACTCCTGGTTTAAGTCCAAAGCTATTCAGAGTGGCAACAATTGGTCCTGTGCACATGATGAACTGAAAGGTTGTCTGAGTTGGAAAAACGTGTGTGAAATTTTACAGTTGTTTTTAGGCCTTTCTGGTGCCCAGAGTACCTAACATAACTTTTTTTTTTTTTTTCAAAAAAGACACTTGATTGCAAATGTTTATGATAATGCTGGATCTATAAAGCCTTCATTTGATATATTTATGTCCTGTCAGTGATGTGGCCATTAACGGACTGAAGGTTTCATTTCTGAGTATAGCCTCTTTGTTGTGGTAGATCAGTATTAATTTTATTATATAGTGCCACTGATGGAAAAGACCTCTAATTATCTATCTTGGGATTCTTTATCTGTGGTTTAAATGCTTGCAATAAACTTATTCTAGCAAGTGTGGAAGAAACACATGACAAAGATAAAAAGGAGATCACATTAGTGAGTTTGAGAGCACTAAAAGGCTTTTATATCAAGCCATCAGTTATGCAGCAAGATTTTTTGTATATTTGTATATTCTCTAGAATATTTTTGTATATTCTGCTACTAATTTTTAAATAAATAGTGAATATATACATAAATTTTTGCAGATTCTGATGCAAAATCAACAAATGTCCTCATTTTAAGACTTTCCCTTTGGGAAAGGAAGTACCCTGGGCAAGCCTCATACAAACTTGAAAGATCTAATACTGACTACTATAGAAGATGGCTGTATGAAACTTTGGGTTTTAGACTATGTAGTATTTTTGTCCTTATGCCACACTACTGATGTTGTGCAGTATTATTTAAGTTGTGTTGTTTGAATCTTTCATAATACTGATTATGCCAAAGAACTATTGCAATAACACGTATTCTTGCAGGGAGGCTTCAGCTTTGACAAGCGTCAGCAGGACTTGGGTTACCAAGGTAGGAGGCAATCATCTCTGTCTCCGGAGTGGTCATCTATGGCTTAGCCTATGTGATCCTTCTGCGTGCTACGTCCTGGTCCCATATGCCAAGAAGGGTACTTCATCCTACAAGGAAAGCTACTACAAAAGAACATCAGTTGTGGGATCTCTTTCATGTCCCTCATGATACCTGTGCTGCCTCATCTTTGACTCTCCCAAGCTCCACAGATTCCCCTACACATCAGACACACAACAACTTTGCTCTGCTCAGGCACTTTGCTAGACAAAAAGTGGAAACTGATTGAGTAAGGTGGTATTATGGATGGCAGGATGCCATCTCCCTACCACTGAAGCATGTACTATACAGTAACAGGGACACAGTGGGGCTACTGGTGCTGCTCAGAATCAGGCTGGGCAAAGCAGTGCTAAGCAGAAGACACTATCACAATGTCAGCCTTGTAACACTGGTATTTTGGGTAACACGTGTTGTAACTCATGGGATGGTTGGTCTAACAAACATTTACCATATTGCCTGTCTCCATACTGCTTCCCAGTTCTGGCAAGTGAGACTCCCTGGGTTCCCTTAACAAGAGTTTCCAAATATGTTGCAAGTTACCCTGCAAAACAAATATGTTTCCTTCTTTGCCCTGGTTTCATACTTCTGTCATCATTCAGCTCAACATCTGTCCCTCTTTCTCACAGGATCAATACAAGTCACCAGGAGAAAGGTCCTACATAGCAAAGGAGGTAGATCTTGCACCCAACTCTCAGCTTAGAGGAAAGTACCGATGATCACAATGAGCTTGTATACAAGGGTATTTTCACTAGCAAGTGGACAAAGATCTCCCTTTTGAGAGGAGCCCAGCAATGAAGAGTAAAAACTTTTCAAAGACAAGGCATTAACCTGTTTCACTAACTTCACTGCGAGCTGGCATTTGCCTGCATCTCAAAAGAAAAAGTGGGGGTGGATTTGAACCTGAGATAGCAAGTGTTTTAAGTTATCTCTGTTTATTTCACACTTACAACACTATCTTCCTATGATCTGTATCTAAGATAAATTGCTCTTCTGTGAGCATGTTATTTAACAGTATTGCTCAAAACAACTAAAGGTCAAGTTAGGAGTCAATAAAATATATAAATTCAAATCACATTAGAAGTTCAGAAAGTCAAAGATATGAACATCTGCGGGGTTATTGTGGGGGAACACAACATTTGAGGTTAACAACTGAACACCCAGCCTGTGGCAGAATTGTGTTCGAAATTCGTCTGTTGGCTCATGCACTGAAGCAGCAATCACAAAAATCAAATAAAAACACAAAAATAAAATAAAAGGTCAAAATGACAAAAGTTATAGTGACAGTAACTCATGGTCAAGGGGAAGCTAACTAGCTATTTTAAAACCACCTTTTTTCTGTTCCCTATAAATGTGCAAATCATATTCTTACAGTGCTGGAGAGCCATAATTCTTAAAAGAGAGAGATTTTCCCAACACAAGAAATTGCCCAAATTATGTTCCAAGAGCCTTATGAATAGGAACTCTGAAAATTTTGCTATTGTAATCTGCAGGCAGTCAAATCACAATGATTTATTTTTATTTTTTTAGTGTAAGGCTCAAGCCCAAAGTATTTTATATTACTTTTTTGGAGGTGCGGGGGGGTGGGGGGGGGGTGGAAATCAGTGCCATTGTGTCTGCACAATGTAGCACAAAAGCTACATAGAGCCACTGACCTACTAAAAGGTGTAAGAATACCTGTTATAAAGTGCTTTGAACATTTTTTTGAAGCCAACACCCAGATTTATCCTCAGGATGAGAGCCTAATGCAACAAGTTGTCCTTCCACATCACAGCAGTGGAAGAACAATTCCTGGTGCAGTCAGCCCAAAAAGTGGGACACATAGTCTTTTGGAAAGCTTTTCCCCGGTGATGCCATGGTAGAGCATCTTTATAGCACAGCTTCGCTGGATATCTGAGAAGGCCCAGCAGAATAAGTGAAGACACAGTAGCACTGCCCATGTGCAAAATCCAGTTCATTTGCCCAAATTACAAGGAATCAGGCAAGGATTGAGGTAGGATTTGTAAATTTCTCCATTGGGCGACATGGGAGAAACTCTAGGCAAGATTCCTGAGGAATATCCTCCTTACTGAAACCTGTTTTGGCTCCAGGTTTTTCTGTTGGAGGGGGGGTGAAAGCATGGGCCCAGAACTGTGTCACCCAAGTGCTGTGATGTGGCTCTCTGTCCAGCCCCTCTGTGTTGTGACAAACCCCACTGGGACACACAAACCAAGACCCTGAGGTATCACCCTACCCTAGGAGGTTGTGTGGAAGGAGACAATGATGTTAGAGGGACACAGATCAGGAAATATTTCTCAGAGGCAGCGCTGCATTGCCTGAACAGCATTTGGCAAGTGGAAGGGCACCCAATGGACATGCTAGAAGAGGAGAATCAGTTTCAGACTACATGATGATCAGCAGAGCAATTGTGTTTTTGAGGTCCAACACACACTGTGGTAATGGCAGCTGTTCACATCTCCTCTCAAGACTCAAACAACTTGACCTGGTTTCATCTCTGGATGCAAAACCTCAGTCTTTGTCTTCGGTGCTAAGAAAATCCATGCTTGTAGGTGGCTACCCCATAGTAGCTTAGCTATCTTGCAGCATGATCTGCTTGGAAACAAAGTATTGTATTTTACTACCCTGAAGTGGAACAGGTCCTGCCAACCACAGACCCACTGTTAACAACCCCACGGTGAAAAAAAAGGTTTCTGTTAGCATCAGTGACAAAGTTTGAGGCTTTTGGTATTTGTGAAGCAACCAAACGCTGTTTTGGCTAGACAACTTAGCGCATGCAGGCTCTTGTTTTATTCTCATGTCTTTGGGAAGAAAGGGAATAGATGCAATTTCGATGCTACAATTTTCCAGAACTCTTTTTCCTTACTCATTCCTATGCCAGAGCTGCTCTGGCTGCTGCTAGTGAAAATTGCATCAACAGTCTCAGAAGCAAGTTAGCAGCCTGTTTCTCACCTCCAGCAGTTATTTTTGTGTCTTTTAGTAAGCTGTGCTCTACTATAAATGTAACAGTTTTTTTCCCCACTGAAGCCTCCCTCAGTGTACCCTCTCCAGCCACAAACGTACTGCTGCAGCACAGTATCCTGCTGTCTGGCCTGCACCTTCAACAGGGAGAAAAAGCAATGGTGCTGACAGCAACAGCAAAGCACATGGGAATGCTGGAATAGGCACAATTACACTAAAGATAAATAAATATACACAAACCTATTGTTTTCATAAAATGTACGTAACAAGGATGTTCAAATCAAACAGGACAAAGACATTCTGGCCTAAGAATATGTTTTACCTCGTAATCACGGCACTTGAATATTTCCTACAGTTTTCTATGAGAAATACTGGTGCTTAAGCATGAGAGAAGATAACAATGGGTAAAATACTCTATTTGCAAACAGAAAGAATATTTACCCTACAGTACAGTGACAACATTATTTCAAGGACTCGATAAATAACCCAAAGCATTTCCACAGTAATGCCTCTTCAGTCATACAGACTCTTCTTAGATTAGATGAGCACCATGCTGACAAAAGCTCACTATGTCCCTTTGAAAATCACCCTCGAGTCAATGGACTTCAACGAGTTGCAGACCAAACTACTGCAATAGTGACTCCCTGTACAACACTCTCCACAGGATAGAATTGTACAGATATTTACCTTTTCTGTCTGCAAGTACTTTTGATTAAAATTTACTTGGGCTCTTTTGGTCATTTGGACAAGGCATTGGATTTATAAATTATATAGCACTCTTCCTGCCACACAAGCTGATGTTTGATCATTGGCCCGCGCCTAAACAGCAATGTTAACCTAAAACCCCTGTGTTCTTTTCTCTGCATGCATGGTTCTTGCTCACAGACCTTCATGCAGAGGAGCTGAAAAGAGGATTTCC
>VZTO01018914.1:7961-32451 GCA_013400615.1 Syrrhaptes paradoxus
AAGAGACCCAGCTCCCTCAGCCTTTCCTCATAAGGGAGATGCTCCATTCCCTTCATCATCTTTGTGGCTCTGCGCTGGACTCTCTCCAGCAGTTCCCTGTCCTTCTTGAACTGAGGGGCCCAGAACTGGACACAATATTCCAGATGCAGTCTCACTAGGGCAGAGTAGAGTATTTAACTTTACAGTTTGTCCATATAAATGACAGAATACACCTTTATTTT
The DNA here is from genome assembly GCA_013400615.1 of Syrrhaptes paradoxus. Classification (NCBI taxonomy): domain Eukaryota; kingdom Metazoa; phylum Chordata; class Aves; order Pterocliformes; family Pteroclidae; genus Syrrhaptes; species Syrrhaptes paradoxus. The sequence continues at coordinate 8,183 of VZTO01018914.1, forward strand.
CTGTTGTTTTGTTAGGTACCAGATTATTTTGTGATCTTCTGTATTTGAACTTGTGGGACACATTTATTTCAAAACACATCTAGTACATAATATCTGGGAAGCAAGTCGGGAAAGGCACCCACTATGACTGCATGCATGCCGTGTATACCTTGAAGAGGATCTTCAAATTGTGTGGAATATCCGTGCTTAAGGGTGCCAGGTTTCCCTCTTTCCCAAGAAAGGTCATAAGCAAAAGTCTAGTGAAAACCACTGCAATCGACTGACAACTTTCCATAAACATAACTACATGACACAATTACTCTAAATATTCCCTGTGAAAGTTCTTCACATACTGCATGTTCCGGTTCTATCTCCAAGAGCTCCGTAACACTTTATTAAAAACAGACTTCAGAGACGCTCTTTAAGCAAGAACAGAGCATATTACTTCAGTAAATCAGGTTTGAAAGCATTTTGCAAAGCATTTAGGCATTAATGAAATTTTTCGAAAGGTCACTAGGTTTAGTTCAATTCCCCATTAAGTGGAGATGGGGGCTCGGTGAATAATTAATAGCAAATGATTGAACGAATTTCACCTTCAGGTTGTAGTTACAAGCTCTTTCAGCAAGTCAGCATGCTCTCAAGGATGTTCTGAAATCATTGTCTTGGTTGCTTCTCAGGCTTTCTACTCTTGCAGTTTGTGCTGGTCTACCTCTTGGCGTCACATTGCCAGGACCCCCAGCATTTGGGATCTGCCACATTTCCTCATCTCTCCAAGTTGTTTTTCCTCATCTCTCCTTGCACTGGAAATGCAAGTCAGTAGCAGTACACATACTGTAACAATGGCAGAGTGTTACAGGTCTTCAAACATACCTGAAGGATGAGAATTAACCAAAAAGAAGTGCTAAGAATTCAAAGGAAGCTTTTGGAAGTTTTACAGTTCAGGATCCACGTTCAATGCATTGGGCCTCTGGATGTGATACTTTTGTTCATTGCATATTTGTTGCAGGAAAAGGTTAAAGAAGAAAACAGATATTTGGGGGGGGGACTTGTCTGCAGCTTTGAAGTCCAAAGAAGAGTGTTGTGTAACTGCGTACCCTGTAATCAATCTTTTTAAAGCTAAGAGAGCTATTCAGTTGAATGATGAAGCTGCTTACCACAGTGATTAAACAAAGAGCATGCGGCATCTTAAGATCAGTAGACCATGAAAATCAACAACTCCAGGCTTCAGCAGAGGTTACAAAAGGCTTATGATAAATGGGATAACCATATAGACGATAAAAAAGGTTTCTTGAAAAAGAAATGAGGAGCAGCCTGTCTCCAGACACCTGCAAGAAGTCAGTGAGTCTAAGGACGTCATTGCAACATAAAGAGACTGTAGATTTTCTTGTTGCACACTTCAAACTTTTTCTATTATTTAACTGGATTTCTTCCTATAACACCAGACTCAGTGACCAGTTTTAGTGTTATATCACACTTCTTTTTAAAACACTTTCACTACAGATTACCAAAACTGAAGTGAATTCAGTGACTACTAGAAATAAACTTACTTTTTCTGATAAGGCTTATCAGCACAATGAAGAACATACTGTATTATTCTCTTCCCTATTACATAAAAGATTTACCCTTCCACAAAGCACTACATGTGCAGCTCTCTACCTTGCATTTACAGTTTTTCTTCTATAGGCTAACCTTTGTCTTTGAAGCATATCCAACTGAAAATATAGACATACTTTGGAAATTCTTTGGTTTCTCCACTGAATGCTGATAAGTTTCTTAAATCGTATATAAACCTACCTATTTTAGTTGAAGGTAAGCCTCTGAGAGCCTCCCTTGTTTGGGTTTAGTTTTTGTTTGGGTTTGGGTTTTTTTCTCTGTTTTGTATGCAAGTAACACACATAAACAAAAAAAATCTGTTGTACATGAGTAATAAAATCTATAATTTAATCTTTCTGACACTATTACCTCACAAGTATGTTAATATGAAAGAATTTAAAATAACAATTAACTGTTGAGTTTCAAGGGCTCCCAGATTTTGTAACAATTCTGTGCTATAGGTCTCTAATGGCTACATTTCATTTTGGTCCATCTAGAGCAATACACTGGATAGAAGATATCTAACCTCAATGTGTCAAAGTCCTGATAAATTTTTCAATTTATAGTCTTTTCAGGTTGAAGGAACAAACAGTCCTGAGTTCACTAAGAAATTTTTGCCAACAGAATAAGATCCACAGTCCAAGATGACCTCTAGGAATCCATCTAGAGATCCTGTCACAGGATGATAAGAAAGTCAGGTACCAGTGAGTGGAGAGTCACAACGATAAATCCGGCAGAGAAGATTTGCATTTTCAGCCCTGCCCTTCTGGATTTAGGCAGTTTTCTCTGGTATAAGAAAAGTGAGTACTTTTCACTGAGTGTTCTCTGAAGGAATGAAAATCCTCATGCCTTTTTTCCTTAAAAATTAAGATAATCTTTTTTACAAAAGTTTTCTGGAAGCAAGCTTCTGCTCACTGACCACTGCAGGTCTGTTATTCCATTAATATGTGGGAAGCATGGATTCATCTGCCCAGTTAAGCAGACAGATCCAAGTTAACATCCTCCCATGGTAGACTGATGAAGCTATTCTTTGTTCTCTGGACCAACGCCATATTCACCAAGTAACGAAGCCTGAGCGAATGCAGGAATTTGCTTGACTCTTTAACTTTCCTAATGGAACTTTTGGAAATGGAAATTTACACCTACGGTAACTGATTTTTCTTTCCTCACTCCCAATAATGTTGGACTACGAGGAGGAAAATGGAAGAATGCCAGTCAAGATGTTAAGAGTCCCTGGAATAGTTTACATAAGCTCCCTGTCATGGTAGTCATGGTCCAGGGAACTCCTAAACAGAAAAGGGACTTGATTTCAGGGCTGTCCTATTCTCTAGATTGCTTTGCAAGTGAAATAGTGACTAAAGAAGCTGCACTGCTTCTTGCTGGAGGACTTGGGAGAAGCCTACCTAGCAGATGAGAGAGAGGAGTATCAGATCTGTTCCCCAACAAGTGTCAGAAGTGCAAAAGGTGCAGAACTTGGCCACCACAGTACTAGGGAGGCTACTGGGTCTACGGGTCACTATCTTGTCACAACTGGAAGAAGCAGCTTTGTGACCAGAGAAGTTTCTCTAGACTTAGAAAGCCTATGACAGTTGCCTTTTCCAAAACTGTTTGTTGGGTATTGAACAAATGGTGTATGATGCTCCCCACAAAAGGGATTACCCTCTTGTGTAGAAAGACAGGCACAAAACACATCCTTGCATAACTGAGAGCCCCTTCTCTAGCTAGATTTTGCTAAGGAAGTTGCTATGAATGCTGACTTGAACTGTGTTTGCTTTGCATAGCACAAGAGCAGGGTCATTTCATACCTCTTGGCACCTCTGACGTGAAATGCCTGAAGTTTGGGCTGGAAAATTTATCAGGAAGTTTTAGTGTTTTGCAGATTAAAGAAAAGCTTTTGTCCTTGAAACACGTGAATATTAATTAAACATAATCCCCAAACATGGAGTTTGGATAGCTTCATCCATCATGGCAAATTCTGTGTTCAAAAGAAGCTGTTCACACAGGGATCAATGCAGATACAGGGCTAATGGTTATCTATGTGCAGGCATGACACATCTTTGCTGTGGTTCCTCTGGCTTGTCTGTCAGTCGGACAGTCATCACATTGAGGCTCATAGTAACAAGATTTTCCTCTCACCATCTAATGACATTTGCTACAGCTATTTCAGTTGTGAGGTTGCCAAGAAATTTGGCCCACAACAGGCCAAATAAGTGAGTACAGGTCACAATGGCAGGCTAACATCTCCCTGTTTAGAAGCTCAGTAGAACAATGATGATCAAAGGAAGTGTAAAACACTGGACTTTATCAGTAACGAAAATTCATCTTGAAGCTGGAACTGTCAAGAGATACCATAGAGAAAGAAGAATAATTTGTGGAAAGAATAGCAAGCTCCTTTCTTCTTCCTAACAAATGGCTCCTTCTGTCTTTTAGACTTCAACTCTTCTGTACTTGGGGGGAGTATCTCCTGCCGTGGGAGCAATTCCCTAGAGCTAGCTATTTTTATGTCCTTATTTTGATGTTTAATAACCTTGATGGGTTTTTCTCAATGTCTAGATGCATGGCTAAATGCTTTTTGAACCATTTATATTTTTGTCTCCAGAACACCTGTGTCAGGGAGTATAAAAATCAATCTGCATGGCATGTAAAGGAAAATAAATCTATCTGTTTGTTGAAAACCTGCCTCACAATTACTTCACTTGATGATTCTTACATTAGAGGAGACACAGAGTAGTCATTCTTTTTCTCTAGGTCCATTATCCATCTAAAACTGTCATGACATCTTTCCAAAACTCTTCTTTTTAAATAAACATGAATAATTTGATAGCATCCACAAATTCTCTAATCTCATTATTCATGTCTCTTTCCAGGTCATTTATGAATATGTTGAACAGTATATCTCCCTCTGAGACCCTGCTGCTAACCTGTCCTGTTGTGAGACCTCACAATATGTTTTTCTTCAATTCTAACTTCTTAGTTGCAAGCAATAGCCACATTTCCAGCTATATCTGGCTTCCCCTCCATGCTTCATTTTAATCTGAGAATGATTACCATTAAACAGTTCTAGAATCTTTTACCTAAAAATACCCATAAAGTTTTCTGCTAGTATGTCTTCTGACTGTAAGAGAAAATGGGAGTGGGAACTTTCAATGGAGTAGTATTTTATGTTTCATTTACCTAAGTTTCTTTTGTTCTAGTTGAAGATGTATAAGTGCTGTACTGACAAGATCCACTGAGGTGAATGAAACAGCCTATTGCCTATGTAATAAAGGAATTAATTTGGCCTATGAGTTGGTTATGTAACTATAAGGGCAAGGATTGAGTGATACTGAGACAAATAACAGTAGGAATATCTCTGTTTAAGAATTGTGTCTGGTTTTGTGTTTGAAAAGCAACTTTGAAAGCTGTGAGCTAGTTTTGGCTCCAGGTATATTTGTGCCTTTGTTTGCATTTGGAGTGTATTAAAAAAAAAATTAGAGCAGCAGCTGGGAGGCAGATAATTAATCACAGAGGGAGCCAAGCCTACCCCTCCCATAGGACTAGCTTTCCCTTAATGCACAACCTTGTTCATGCTGAGTAGTATCTTGCTCTGTGAATCATCCTCTGAGATTAATGTTGCCATTAGTTTCAAAAATTAAGCCCCACTGAAGACAGTGAGGTTTGCAAGGCACTTAATCAAAAGGCAATGGGATTATATGTTTAACAGTCAAAGTACAATCTATCCTAGACTATGAGTGGCAATCATCTGTTATAAAATAGAAAATAAAACTCACTCCCAGTTTTGAATCATTCTGATGTTCCTATTACTGCTTCTATCCTTGATTTAGACTCATCTTAATACACTTGGATGAAAAGTTAATTGGTGCTGGAGCTGATTCACAGCTGGATCAGATTGCCTTAACTCTGGGCAGCAAAGGCACAGGGTGGTTGATGAGGGGCACTAGCAGTTTCAGCCTTGATTTTAACTTGCCATCACACTTTTGCGAAAGCCCTCAGAGTCCATCTGAGCTCAGCTAATGAGCCAACAAGCAGGTAACTATTCCCAGCTACTTGCTCTGCAGAATTCCTCTTTTGAGTAGACCCAGCACTTTTTTTCTCCTTTGTTTTCATTTTTTATATTTCTCAGCTCATCCCTTCCTTTGCTTTGGGAAAGCACTAGATCTTTATCCACATATTCAGAAACTTCCGCATCAAGGCCTTTAAGCATGTACAACTGGAGTCAGCAGGGCTACTCAGCTGCTTAATACAAACACACACTTAAGCACCTTGATGTAGTCTGTGAACTTGTGGATAAACAACCTACATAAGGTCAGACCTTTGGTTAAACTGGAACCAGATTAAGCAGAAGAACAGAGTACATGTCTGTGTTTTAAAGACATACAAATACAGGAGAAAACATATTTGAGAACTCAGCCTTTTTACTTTAAAGGGGGGGGGGGAATATGTCATTGCTAAGACATAAAATAGGTGAGAACTTTATGTGGCTAATGTTAGTCTCATTTCCAAGGAAATCAGCTATTCTGTGATCTCCTTCCCCACTGATATATGAATCCACAAGCCAGTTTCAATCAAACGTAAAAAAGCAAGAAGGAAGCTCAAGCATATTCAGTTTTCACAGGATTCATGAGCCAGTAGCACCTGCAGGTCCATGGCTGGCTGAACCCTCCGTACCCAGACAAAGTAAGACCGTGTCTCCAGTTGGGAGTGTGCCCTGGGATCTGGGGCATGAGCTGAAGATACTGTAGGTAATGGGAACAAAGGACAAAGTGTGTTGTAAATGGGGTTTTATTAGCTCAAGTCTCATTGGAACAATTTGTTTGCATAGCTATTGGAACAGTCTGCACTTCAACAGCATGGGCAGTTGCTAAAATACACCTAGCAACCCAAGTACTGTACATTTGCTACAGGGACTGATAGATTGCTCTTTAAAATACTTGCTTTTTAATTATTATTTTCCCTATTTCATCACAAGACTTTAGAGACAGCAATATGATTTATCTGAGTAGAAGCTACTTTAGGGTTTTAGACAGACATTTTTCTATTCCCGCTAAAAGAAACCTGGCATAAACCTGGCACTCAGTCAGTTTTGGCAGTGAGTTAGTCACACTGGAAGAGTGATTTACAGAAGACATGCATATTTGATGTTGTAAGACCCTGAAACTCTCCTGGTTCCCTGTGATTCTTCGTGGTGGAAGACTGAGCAGAACTGTTATATGGTCTAGTGTATGCTGGTGTGAATCAGTGCTTTCTAATGCTTTATCTAACATAGTAGTAAGTGTTCTCTACTTCCAGTACAGTCATTCACAGCTATTCTGTGTCACAAATACACATACTGACTGTATTTGCTCTTTGAAAATAAATGCAACAGCTTGTAGTTCTAGCTCAGAAAAAAAAAATAACAAACCCCGACACCCACAAACACCAAAACAAACTAAACAAAAAACGTGTTTCATGTAGCTACTTAGTGAATCCTACGATTCTGGCTACTTTGGTTATTCAGCATGAATATCTTGCTTGGAAACCATCTCTTGTGTTATTACATTCTTTAACATTAATATCAGATATTAAAAAAATATTTGCTTATTATCACAATGCAGATTAACATCCTTGAGGGATTCTACAGAGAGAAAGAGAAATCAAGCAATTGCCTGTCATTAAATTATACCTAAAAGATTAATGTATTATTAAGGAGACAGAGACCACATGTATGCACTATCTTCAGAATGGGCCAGCAGATGCATGTTGAGCTGGGGTATGTACATAATAGATGTTATTTTAATTAAAAAAAAAAAAAAAGATTATTCAGCTTTTCTTAAAATTCCAGCTAGGATGTATATGCTACTGGCAGATGGTAACCACAATGTAGACATATGTATGCACATATGCTTTTATATTTCTATTCACAAATGGCTTTAATATTAAAAAATCACTCTAATCCACATATTCTACTCCTTCACTCTGTGAATGTCAAATTGTGTGATTGCCAAGGACTTCTAAGAAAAGAAAGCCTTACAGAGAAAGCTTTACAGTTATTGTTTATGCTTGCACAGCATTGGGCGATGGAGAAAATGAGGAATTCCTTTGACAGCCTATTTGCAACACTCAGTATCTGTTAGGCAGCTCCTCTTGTGACTTTGAATTCGAGATCAGTAAGGCTGTCAGGGCTGCATTGCAAAATCTGTTCTAGCCAGTGATGAGAGTCCTCCCAACACAGACAGAGTCCCTAAGGTCTAATTACATAAAAGTTATCAGAGGAAATACAGAGAAGGTGTGGTCAAAAACATGAAAAAAAAGAGTATCTTTTAAAAACCAGCAGTCTCATTCTTGATAGTTTGTTGATTGTTTGTTTTTTGGTGAGGTTTATTGTGGGGTTTTTTTCTGTTTTGTTTTGTTTCGTGTTTGTTTTTTAAATAAAACACATACATTCCCACACTTATACAAAGAGGAAAATGGGAAAAAATGGAAGAGAGTGGGACCGAATGAAAAGTGAAGGGTCTCTTCACATTTCTGAGGCACAGCTTCCTCTAAACCTTTCAGCTGAAATGTCATTTAAGAACAACATAAACAGGGCTGCCAAAAGATAAGGGCATATCCCAACACACATATATGCCATGTGATAAACAGACTAATGGCTACAGATCCTGGAAGCAAGAGTTTGGTTTATATATTACTCTGCTGTAATCATAAGGTACTTAAGGTCCAAAAAAAAAAAAAAAAGTAAACTTGTTAAAATGATGGGAAATATCTTCTCAATTTATTTTCAGCTCAAAGTGGCTCAAGTACTTTATTATGCTTCCTTTGTTGCATACTTTAATAAGCAAGAAACATATATTCACCAGACTGGTGCATCAATTACATGATCACTGATTTGTTAGACTGGATTTACAAAATATAAGTGGTATCTCCAGTAATGAAATGTGACAGACATGATGTCAGTTAGATATATTCAGATAACATACCCCAGGTAACTGCCATGGAAATGAAGACTGGATTTAGTGTGCCACTTTTTATAGCAAGAACAGAAAACACAGTACAGCATGATTTGTTTGTTGGTTTTTTTTCCACTTAAACTTTCTTTAAGAGATGTTGTTTTGAATTTCAGGAGGAAACAAATTATTCAGTTTTGATCTCTGCTAAAATGTGAAGGAAAAAACCTTTTTCCCTTACTTCTATTAAAACCAACTTGAAGTCCTTAATATAGTAGGAAGGCTAGTATATTAGTTTTCCTTGGCAATCTCTCACCAAGTCAGCAAGAACTGTCATCAGCTAATAAATGATCCAAGGATCGTAACAGTAATCTCCAGATGAAAAATAAAATACCCTGGCAAAACAGTCCTTTGGGAGTTAAGAGAAAATAATTGAAACCAGAACTTCTCTACTTAAAATAAATTAAACCGTAATTCTTAGCTGAATCCAAGTGGATGAATCTGGGGGAGGGTAGAGAAATCCAAACAACAAAAACGTATCAGTCTTATTTAATAACAGCACGTAGGAGAACTTATGACCGTACTCATTTATACTGTCTTTCAAATAAAAAATATATTGTTATTCATCTATGAGACAGATCATATCAAGATGCCGGTAGGAGATTTTCAGACCAGGCTGGAGATGATTTCCAGCAGTTGCTGCCTGTCTAAGAGAAGATGGGCTCTGCCAGCAGGAAGGCAAGTGCACAGCACCTCAAGGAGCAGGACTGTGCTGAGGTGGCCCGTGTCTTCTGACAGTAAGGAGCAATGGTTCTCTCACAAGGCCCTGTGGGAAAGGAAACTAACTCCTTCATACCTGGAGGCTTTCTGGTGTCTTATCTGTGAGCAACTCCACGGCGTAACAGCTGTGTTCCTCACGCCTATGAAGTTACGTATATGCTTGACTCTGTCACACTTTCAGGTTTCCAGATCTACATTTGTGCTCCCACTGTATGATATCTTCATACTAGGCCAAGATCTGGGAGCTCACCAGCCTCACTTACACTCAGGTTTTCAGAGAAAGAAAAACCACAGGTATAGAGAGGGCTTTAATGTTCTGTGAACATCTCCTGAATGGATGAGCAACCAAAATCCTGGGGGTACTCCAGCATTCCTGATGAGGAAGACTTGATGCAAGTGCCTAGGGGCAAAAGCATGCAAACATCATAAAGGAAATTTTCAAGGAATCCATACAGAATTTCTGCCTCACGCTCATGAAAGCTGATTGACTAGATCCTTAGATATCTATGCCTCTATATGGCAGTGCTGGAGAACTAAGCCTTCCGCTGGAAATTCAAAGGTAATTTGAGAAGAAACACAAGAATGCAAGATGCAAGCCCCAAATAAACAGCTGAAAGTATTTGATATCCCTTAGCAGGTACAGACTGGATGGGTATGTTTTTCGCCTGCCCTCTGCCTCCCTCACCTCCAACAGCCAGCAATGATTGTGCAATTGAGGCCATTTCTTATCCTTCCTGTCCCCTTAAAAGGGAAATAGCTTTGGCTATATCTCTGACCTTATGTGGTAATCGATCTTGGTAGTGGTTCACCTTAAAGCACAGTTTGACTACAAAGGCTGAGAGACAGCAACTGTTCTCTCCCAGCTGTAAATACAAAAGAATGAAATGTGATTTCTATGCTATACCTATTTCTCCCCAAGGAAAGACATTCATTGAAATTGTTCTTGTGTTTATGTTTATTCTCACTGCCCGTCAAGTTTGGACATGCATAGTAGTGGCAATGTTCTCTTTCTAATTTGGTTCTTGTCACTACTGTGACTCTTAATGAATGTTTTGTGAGCGGTGTTCCTGCAAATTGCTTTCAGGAAGAAGTTTTGCATTTGTTTGGGATGCAAATCAGCCAAGAAAATCTGAGAGGTATAATACCACCAGAACTGTTCTTTTATTTCCCTAAGAATTCAATATAAGAAATCTTTCAAATATTTAAAAAATAAATAAAACACTGTAAACAATATTATGAACTGAAACAGTGGCTTTATACTTGCAGGGCTGTAAGTGAAAACTGCATTTCATTATAGAAAGAAGTGAGAGACCAATTTTATTAGTTCCAGTTATTAGGCTAAGTTATTGCACATTCTTTTTTCTTTTTGCTTTGTTTAAAGACAAGTCAGGAGTAATGAACTATAATCTTTTTAGCACTCTTTATAGCTGTTCTATTCAAAGCTTGCAATTCCCCTTGGAATTTTTGAGAGAAACTCAGATTTTACACATTCTGTTTCTTTACATTGTTTACTCAGTTGTATCCTAGACTTTACAACAAATAACTCGGTAAGAGAATCTACTGCAGAAACACTAAAGAATTTCAGCAAATAATGGCTGTCACCTTCCTTCAGTCAGCTGTTCTTCACATATCTTCTGACAAAATATGGCAGTCTTTATACTTTAGTGAAATACCATTAGAAACATAATTTCCTCTAAAAACTAATGACTTCTTGCCACTGGACATAATCTTTGTTTTTCAGGAACAAAAGGGGAAAATAATAACCTTGCCTTTTGAAGTCTATCAGCTGAACAATGCATAATTCCATTTTACAGAAAAATCAATTAAAAGAGATCTTATTAATTCACCACAAAAAACACAGAGATGTATGTGAGGTCTGTATGTAGATGAGCATCATAACTCTCATGGTCTCCCTGGGGATTCAAAAGGGGAGACAAGTGTTTTGTCTGTAAAGGTATTAAGCTTTACAGGAGTTATTAAAATTGCATATGTATTTGTGTATTTTACCTAGCAGATGCTATATGTGTAGTTCAGTTTATGCTCACAGTAGATACTTCATTTGGATAGGTGGTTCTTATAATACAAACACTTAAAACAGACATTCCTGAGAACAAATTACATATTCTCAAAAAAACCACAAATTATTAAGATGGGTTCAGACATCCATCAAAAGAAATTCTCTGGGAGACAAATAAAAGAAGCAAGTCCAAAGAAACCAAGGTTCCCCAAAAAGAATATCTAAATCCTTATGTTCAAAACGAGCTGCTGTCTTTATTGTCATGCAGCTGAACTGTTCACAGCATGGCTGCTGGGGGAACCTCAGCTGTGGAAATGAGGAGCTGAACCAGCATCGAGTAACAAACCACCACTGTTAGCAGTAGTGTCAGGCAATCTCGGGATTCATCTACTGGCAGTTTGCTAAGCTCTCTGATTAGGTCCTGCTGCCTGAACCTCTGTTTGTCTATACTGCATGTGTTTACTCCAAAACTCTCCTTTGAAGTAAAACCACTAAAGTCCTCTGAGATGAAGAGCCAGGACTCTTCTGGATTTGATTCACTCCACAGACCATTCCTGGCAGGCAATGTGGGTAAATGTAGGAGAGGGCTATCTCTTTCCACACTACACAGTCTTCCAGCTCCATTCCAGCAGACTATATCCTTGGATGCTCCCTAGATACTCCCATGTCAAACCCTGGTTGTACAACACAAAGCCTCTATTCCAGTCTGTATAAATATAATTTCAGTGGTCTGCAACACACACACGTACTATTTCTGATGCTGATATGAAAAAGACCCTTCAGAAAATATTACTTGCATTTACAGGCATAGCAGTACAATACAGGAAATTAGAAAGATCAGAGAGAAATTCAAAATACTATGCATCTCTGAAGCTACTGAAATTTGTACAGTACCTTTCATGTGTACAATACCTTGCTCTCAGGTACTTAATCCAGACTCTCTACTCCTGTGAGAGTTATGTGGCTGCTTTTGAAGTCCAGCAGTGAAATTGTCATAGCCAAGTGAAATTATAATCCACAAACAAGAGAGGGACAAAGGTACAAAGCAACACAAGCCTTATATAACTGTGTCTAAAGCTCCAGCTCACCCTTCACACATGCCTCTGTGGTACAGGAGGAGTGCAGTATCCAAAGAATCAGCCCAATGTGCTCAATGTGTAATGGCAGATTCTTCCTGGGCGATGGAGAGATGGTTTTCCATCCAGACCAACATAACTTATTCATAGCTAATGTGATCTTAATTAGACACAGTAATTAATTAAATACAATGATTAGATGCAGTAATTAAACCCATTAATTAAATGCTGTAGCTTACCCACTTTTCATCAGTGAGTTTCATCTCTTCATACAATCCTTATAATTGAGACGATTTGTTTCACTTTAGTCATAAATAGCGAAATCCACCAAAGTGCTCAGAGAAATGGAAGTGCATCAGTTCTGCTCCTAACCCCTCAAAGCATTCTCTTATCCCTGTGTAATGCAAGAAGTGCCTGAATGAGGTGCTTCTCTGCTTGACTTTAATCCACTTTATGAAGCTTCCTGTGACCAAAAGGTGGCTTGGACTAAGAACACCTAAACCTGATCAGAGCCCAGAACCTCTGCAGAAGAACACTTTCAGAGCTCATTTTGGTGAACATTTTCAGATCACATAAACGATATCAGCTGAAGCTGTCAGATTGACCTGGCATTTAGGTGAGACTAGAAGGAAGTGATATTCACCTAATATTAGTTTAGAAAATAAGAAAAATTGTGAGAAAATTTCTCCCTCCATTTCTCGAGATCCAAATCCACATGAGCCACTAACTGCAGGATTGCTCCATGTTGTAGATAGGGTTACATGGACCCTATCCATGTCCTCCGGTAAGGAGAGGATGAATATAACCCAAGATTCATTGTATCAATGAAGAGCACAGCCTGTGGTTAGGATTGTCTTGGTCTTTTTTCTCACATCTGTTTTTTTTATTTTTCCACTCTCAGTATTGTACGGTGTAGGCGGATTTAAAGCCCTTGAAGTTAAAGAAGGAGACAAACCCAGTTTTCTCATGTCTGGGAGAAAAGCTGCTACATGCTAAGGATGAAAATATTTTTGTTCTGTACCACTTGCACAAGCCCTATATAAAGTTCTTTAGACCTAATTCAAAAGAAACTCCAGGTCATCAGTAGCAGACGTTTTCTGAAAGCCCTGGCTAAGATGCCTAAGGACTGGAAAGAGAAGCAGTCTTTAACATCCCTACCCTTACTTTGTCTAGCAGCTTCCAGCTCTGAGGACCAGCCTGCAGAGATCCCCTCAGCCTGTACTGAACTATTCCCACCACTGGCATGGGGGATCAGACAGCCTGGACATGCTCTGGACTCCACTGCATGGATAAACTGCCTCATTTTAAACTCAGAAGCACATCACTGGATCTAATGCAGACTCTGCTTGATTTGCGATGCCTTGTTAAGTAGTGCAGAGTTGCCTATGTAACAGAGCATAGTATCAGTAAGGACTGGGAGCGTTCCTCTCTATCCTAATCAAAAATGCTCGCGAAGCAAAAGGGAGTTAATGAAACTGTCCGTGAATCTTTATCTTCCTGAAACCCTCTAAATAGAGCACTCAGCCTTCCTTAGAGACTCCCATCCACAAGCAGAGATTTCCTAACATCCTCCTAACAGGCAAAATGTGTTGTCTTTCCTTAAAATGTGACTGTGTTTCAAAGTCATAAATCAATCTCCATCCGTCAGACAAGGGTGCTCCCGGTTGAAAGTTTGAGGGTTACCTCTCTGCAGGGAGAAATGTTTGGACAAATTCTTACTTCTTGTTTAATACATTTCAGGCCACCAAAAGCCAAGTAGTAAATGAAGCTTTGAATCTCACAAGAATTCCACAAACTTAGTAAAATAGGGACTTTCTTAATTCTGGAATGGTTCCATGTAATACCATCATCTTTGGCAAACACAATGACAACTGTGAAACAAAAGCTGGGGTGGAATTACAGTAGTCATGAAAGGAAAAGAAGCAACAATCTGAGAAGCAATTGCAGCCTTGACAAAGAATGTAAAAACTCCAGAGAAAAATGAAAATAGCAAAAAAACAGAAATGTACCACCACCTCAAGGCATCTCTCTCCCCTCCCTCCCCCTCCCCCACAAAAAAAGAAAACCCCAACAAAACCCACAACAACTCATCATCAGAAATCTGGGGCCATACAAGAAATGCAAAACAAAGATACATCACTATGCAGTATGTCTACTGCACTGTAGCATATGATCAAGGCGTTATCTGGACAAACATTGAAAATGTAATTACGTCTAAATAAAGTCAATGGGCTGGAAAAATGGCTCAACAGCCTAAAAAATCGAATGACTTTGAGAGTAGCTTAATTATAACTACACTAATCTAGTCTTAGCTCTTGCATGTTCTCTTCTACTGTAGCAGTCATGAAAAAATTTTGAGTCCTAGCATGGAATTTTTGTTCAAAGAACTTTCCAAAATAATACTCTTTCTTTCTGATCTACTTTCCTTTACAAAATCCTGTGTTCCAGCACCCTTGTAGCAGCAATTTGAACTGGTACAATCATGTAGCGGGCACTGCAATATGGCAAAATGCCTATTTGGGCAAAGTGCAGGACTTGAAACAGTTTTAGGCTAGCAATGTGCTAATGTGCTGTTTCTCTGATAGAAGAGTGAGTGCAAGGGCAGTACACATAGCATCTTTCAATGGCACTTTTGAGTGTTTTCCAATACAGGAGGTAGGGTTCCACAGGAATCTGTTCTAGAACCAGTGTTACTCAGTATTTTTACTAGAAGAAAAGAAATCAGCCTAAATTTAACTTTCAGGTGGCATCAAATTCAAGGAAAACTGAACAAACTGGGGAATTGGTTTGAGGAAAACAGGACATAGTTCAATAGGAAGCAACACAGATCCTGAACCTGTGATGTTCCACTCTGAACTGGTTGGAAAACTGCATGTTTACTTGAACTTAAAAATTTGTGAAGTAGTTAGAGACAGCAGAATAACAAGAACAGTGTAAAGTACGTGAACTAGAAAAGGCTGTTCTGAGAACATTACGGAGGGCATAAGAAAGCTGGGTATTCTTTCAACTTCGTAAAAAAAACAGGTATAAAATGAATAAATACATCTCCTGTATAGGCAGAACAAAGAGTAATGGCTTCAAATTGCACTAGAAGAGTTCAGTCAGGTATCAAGAAAATCCCCAGCAAAACCTAATGGTAAGGACAGTGATCCCCGGGTTCAGCCTGTGTGGGCAGGCTGGTTCTAGCCTCCTATGATGGAAGACCTAAACAACAGGCATGGAGTGTGTTCACGGGGACAGCACATATCTGGTTGGGCTTGATTGGACCTCCCAGGCTCCCTCCACCTCCTCTTTCTTCAGTAACCGGGAGCTATGGTAAGATTGCACCTCTCATTTTGTTTCTTGTCTAGAGGAAGGAAATGCGTCCTCCCCACGGAGGCTCTCGAGCAATGCCTTAGTTCATATGCCAGCTCCCCCCTCAGTACTGCAGTGCCTCACTTGCGGTGGGGGGGGGGGGAGAGTTGCTTGTTTGCCAGTTTTATAAGTTTAAGAAATAAGTTATAGAAAAACAAAGCAAAACAACTTTCAACAAAACAAACAAAGGCAAGACAAACTCATTATAATAGGAAGGAGGTGGTGGGAACAACAAACTGATGGATTTTTCTTCTCAGTTCTTTTCTGAAAGACATAAGTGTAAGACAGCTACAGTAACAGAAAATGAATTGGCACTTCATACTCCAATATACTGTGAAGTCTCTAGAGTCCTATACTTATTATTTTTCAGACATTACCACTGAGTCCTTACACATCAGAGAGACAAACATCCCCTTTCTGAGGCCTACATGTGGGATGAGTGCTGGAGAAAGTGGTGATAAAGACAGCCACATCTGAGCACTGGGTGGGTGTGAGGCGCGCAGGCATTGCCCACCCTCTGGATGTGCATACCTACTGAGACATGACATGGCTCCTCTCCAGTCCAAATGCCTGGCTTTGCTTTCTTCATAACAAGCACAAAAAAAAGATCATTTGTTCTTCCCTTCTGCCTCCAGAAGGACCATAGCCCGCCTCTCCCACTGTCACCAATTTACTTGTAAACTTGGACTCAGCATGGAGTAACCCATCAGCATTTAAAGTACAAACACTATTATATCGTTAGCCTCATCTTTCCTGCCCACCAGGGAGACTGAAACCCTTCTAGAGATATGAGAAGCACACCTGAAGTGGAGACATGACACTTTTCTAAATGCTGAAAATATTAAGACAGAAGAAGTCACACATCACTCATGATTTAGTGCTGACATCACTTTTAGATCAATGCTTGGGAGACTGAACATGGCTTTTCAAATAAATGTTACAACTAAGGCCTTTAAAAAAGGAAACCTGAATATTTAATATTTCAGCTTTGCGCATTTTACGTTTGGTGACAGTATTTAAGTTTAGGATCATCGTGAACATTTTTGCTATGAAAATGTAATTTGGAAAGTGCCCTAATACACTTGTGAATGAAATGACACCATGGTTCAGAGACAAGGACTCTTCTGGAATTTCTAGAGGTTAGTAAAGCCAAAATTCATCAAATAATCCCATTATAATTATTTCTTTGTTGTACTTGAATCCACACCAAGAGAAGGCATCCCTGCTGTGACACAACTGCACTGAGGACAGAGCATTTCAGCAGAGACCAGGTAGCAGTTGCTCTCTGGTATGTATGAAGTCCAGATCTATGTGTGGGTTTTCTTCAGCAGATGTGGGACAACAGAATAAAAGGTCCTTCCTTATGCTGCTCCCTCTTCACTGCATGCATAGGTCAGACCAAATCTGACTCTAGGCTGCTGACTTTAAGGGTCTGGATACATTGACAAGGACTCCCTTTTGCCGTGTGCTATAATATCACATACTAAACATAAACCTTGTGTAAACAGTTTACTGGGCACACTTCATATTTTACTTGTGATTTCATTAATCTGTATTTAAAGGGAAATTTGATTCAATTTTTAGTAAACAAAGACAGCATTTACAGTTGTTTAAATAAAAATGCCTCAAACGTTGTACATAGAATAAAAACTTCATTTAAATGTTCTAAATCAGAACATAAGCCTTTTGTTGAAGAAATTAAATGTTGTTTGCACTTAGCTAATTGAACAGTTTATATCAGACTATCATAGCCAAGATTTTAGGGCAACTAATTCAGATGTCCTTGTATCTCAAATTAAAATGCTGCATTACTAGATGAAAACAAACATTTCTGTTTTTCAGCTTCTGTTCAGTTTGACTAGAAACGAAGCAAGTGTTGAATTCAACAAGATGGATAACCTGGAGAGAAGAGAAACTTGTTTCTGAAGTTACAAGAACAGTTATACCTGACAAGGCTTAAGCTTTGACCTTCTGCAAAACTGCAACAAAACTAAAAGTTCCCTGTTGGTGAAACTAATGCCAGAATGATTTGACCTTCAAAACTCACCCTCTTTGCTTAACTGACAAAGCATTTTGTTACCTTCCAGTACACATAACACTTACTGGCACAAACATGATTTAAACATCTTCAAGTCCAGAAATAGATAGAAGGCTACTTCAAATAAAAAAGCAACATTTAAATTAAGCATATGCTATTTATTTAGGCTCTTTCCATAAACTAATCTACAGTGGAGCTCCAGATACAGTTGTAGAAAATATCTGTGACTACAGGTGTGCCTCAATTTCTCCTGCACAGACAAAGCCTGTTTGTTCCTTCTGCTCTCACACTCTCCTCACAGTTTACACCTCCCTGGCTAAGCTCATCCCCACTCTGAACCTGATCAGCGAGGTGAACCCACACCTGTATGCCAGCAAAATCTGTAAACTGTGGCGGGGAAAGGGAGAAGTGACATGCAGCTTGGGAGTGGGAGAGGGTATAAATTCTTACCCTGGTTTGGTCTGCTCAAGGTCTCACCACATGAAAGTGTCTCCTATCTCACCTACAGGACATATGTGCAGGTATATGGGCCAGATGGTGTTGACATATATCACTGCAGGCACTGTGGCATTACAGGAAAACTGACCTGACTCTGAGTTAATTATTATACTCCTTTCCAAAACACTCTCTGTTCACACCCTCTGCATCAGATTAGCACAAAGTGTGACCACCATGTGTCTGCTTTGTACTCTCTTCTACCCTCTCCACGAGCTGCCAAGATACTCCTGGCGAAGCAACTATCTCCATTTATTTATTCTTTTTAGAATCTCAGTTGTAACAAGAAATGTGTGAGAAAATAAGCTGAAAGCAGCAAGCCCACAGGTACTGCCAAAAGTCAGAGCTCAGATGAAGTCAGGGAGGTTGATTAGATTTATATCAGGCTGGAGGCATGCCCCCTCAGGAACCTTAACTTCCATCACTGTACTGAATTACACTGGTAAAAGGCTTAATATTTTATTAATAGTATTTCACAAAGAATCTTAACACACCATTACATAAAGCACAAGGTGTTTTGCCCCATGAGCAGAACTACCTCTTGCACACTCACGTATTTGCACACTCACATGTGCACACTCATGTATTTTGCCCATGCCTGATACCCACTTCAGAGAGCTTTCCATTTCACCCAGTGTGAGAGACAGGGAATTGTTCACTGAGTTATTAGCCTCAGATAATGCATCCGTCTGATAGCATGTCTCTTACTGAGGTCAAGAGGAGCCGTATGAACACAGGAGGGCGGAATTTGACCCATTTGATTCTTTATTTTCTTGAGAGACAGTGGCAACAGACATGTCTTCACTGTAGAAGAAACAGACAGAACTGTATTTTTTAAATATCTCAGCTTTTTATTTGGTGCTCTTTCAGTCTTTGTGTAGCTTTTCCTTTGACAAAGTTCTCTGAGAGAGAAGGTCCCTGAAAACCAGGGTGGGAAGGACACTGTCCTTTCAGAACACCTTCCCATATAAATGCATGAACAAAGCATAAGTCACATTTGTCAGCTGGAAGGTTATGGTGAAGTCGTGTGCACATTTTTCATTATTTGTAGTGA
Organism: Syrrhaptes paradoxus; assembly: GCA_013400615.1. Taxonomy (NCBI): domain Eukaryota; kingdom Metazoa; phylum Chordata; class Aves; order Pterocliformes; family Pteroclidae; genus Syrrhaptes; species Syrrhaptes paradoxus. The sequence goes on from VZTO01018914.1 coordinate 27,492, forward strand.
ATAGATGCCCTTCTGACGAGATGCCACCTTTCACTCTTCCTTAACCAGCAGGTAGCCATTCTGACAGCACTGTGACAGCTGAATCCAGAAACTTTTCTTTTGTATAATCTCCAAAATTCATTATAGGCAATCCTGTGCTAGGCTCTAAACTTCTCTCACCTCCTGTCATATAAGCGGTGATTGGATTACAATTCATGAACACTTGACGCACACTTTGCATTTATTCAGAGATGGTCACTTTTCTGATTGTCAGATTTTGTTTACATATATAAAAAATTGCGTGATTTTAGTTCTTTGTTTCACACCCTCTGAAGTGTAACTTTTTCACGTCAGTTGTCCAAAAGAGGTTGATTTTGCGTTTACATAAGACTTTTGTCTAGGTTAAGGAATATGCCCCCTTCCCACTAGCAAACTAACATTTAGGTTGTGCAACAAACAGAAAAATGCAAGGGAGCTCTTGGTTAGAGTTATGAAAATAGCATATTATTATCACTATTGCTCCTGAATATTGCAAAATGATTTTAGCAAATACATTTACAAGCATTCTGACATGCCTGGATAGAACGTTATACAGTTCTTTTTGTAACATTTATACACCAAGAAGCTCTGTTTTTCGGAGCTCAGAACACTGTATTTTGTTGTGACACAGTGATGTACGAGTGCCCTGCCACCATCACTTGCTTTAGTGAATTTCCAGCCTACTTACAACAGGGGACACACTGCCACTTCACGACACAAGATAAACCAAGGCAGCAGAAAAAAACCTGACCCGTATCCTTGTTCTACCCTCTTGTTGCAGTGATGACTTACCTTTGAGTAAGTGATTAGGCTACTGGTATAAATTCAACACATTCACTGAGTTTTAATTGCTTAAGGCTTAGCTTCATGAAATGTTAATCTTTTTCACTTAATATTTACTTAAAGCTTATTATAGTTCATCCTTTGGCACAGGAACCAAAGTTAGTTATCTAATTGGCTTTCTGCAAATTTGTATATTAAGTGTGGATTAATGATTAGAGCACTCAAAGAGCCATGATAAATTCATTTTCTTGTACCAATTTGTATGCTTGGTGAACTTACAATTTTTCTAGCAATAGNTCATGTATTTTGCCCATGCCTGATACCCACTTCAGAGAGCTTTCCATTTCACCCAGTGTGAGAGACAGGGAATTGTTCACTGAGTTATTAGCCTCAGATAATGCATCCATCTGATAACATGTCTCTTACTGAGGTCAAGAGGAGCCGTATGAACACAGGAGGGCGGAATTTGACCCATTTGATTCTTTATTTTCTTGAGAGACAGTGGCAACAGACATGTCTTCACTGTAGAAGAAACAGACAGAACTGTATTTTTTAAATATCTCAGCTTTTTATTTGGTGCTCTTTCAGTCTTTGTGTAGCTTTTCCTTTGACAAAGTTCTCTGAGAGAGAAGGTCCCTGAAAACCAGGGTGGGAAGGACACTGTCCTTTCAGAACACCTTCCCATATAAATGCATGAACAAAGCATAAGTCACATTTGTCAGCTGGAAGGTTATGGTGAAGTCGTGTGCACATTTTTCATTATTTGTAGTGAATAGATGCCCTTCTGACGAGATGCCACCTTTCACTCTTCCTTAACCAGCAGGTAGCCATTCTGACAGCACTGTGACAGCTGAATCCAGAAACTTTTCTTTTGTATAATCTCCAAAATTCATTATAGGCAATCCTGTGCTAGGCTCTAAACTTCTCTCACCTCCTGTCATATAAGCGGTGATTGGATTACAATTCATGAACACTTGACGCACACTTTGCATTTATTCAGAGATGGTCACTTTTCTGATTGTCAGATTTTGTTTACATATATAAAAAATTGCGTGATTTTAGTTCTTTGTTTCACACCCTCTGAAGTGTAACTTTTTCACGTCAGTTGTCCAAAAGAGGTTGATTTTGCGTTTACATAAGACTTTTGTCTAGGTTAAGGAATATGCCCCCTTCCCACTAGCAAACTAACATTTAGGTTGTGCAACAAACAGAAAAATGCAAGGGAGCTCTTGGTTAGAGTTATGAAAATAGCATATTATTATCACTATTGCTCCTGAATATTGGAAAATGATTTTAGCAAATACATTTACAAGCATTCTGACATGCCTGGATAGAACGTTATACAGTTCTTTTTGTAACATTTATACACCAAGAAGCTCTGTTTTTCGGAGCTCAGAACACTGTATTTTGTTGTGACACAGCGATGTACGAGTGCCCTGTCACCATCACTTGCTTTAGTGAATTTCCAGCCTACTTACAACAGGGGACACACTGCCACTTCACGACACGAGATAAACCAAGGCAGCAGAAAAAAACCTGACCCGTATCCTTGTTCTACCCTCTTGTCGCAGTGATGACTTACCTTTGGGTAAGTGATTAGGCTACTGGTATAAATTCAACACATTCACTGAGTTTTAATTGCTTAAGGCTTAGCTTCATGAAATGTTAATCTTTTTCACTTAATATTTACTTAAAGCTTATTATAGTTCATCCTTTGGCACAGGAACCAAAGTTAGTTATCTAATTGGCTTTCTGCAAATTTGTATATTAAGCGTGGATTAATGATTAGAGCACTCAAAGAGCCATGATAAATGCATTTTCTTGTACCAATTTGTATGCTTGGTGAACTTACAATTTTTCTAGCAATAGATGTAAAGCTNAGAATGGAAGGGGTTGCTGTGAGGTTAGAAGAACTCTAGCCCAGGAAGCACATGGATACATTTAAGATTCTACTCTACACATAAAGATCACAAATCATGGGGATTTTTTTCCCAAGGCTACATATGCTTAGAATAGTTTCACAGTATGTCTGGATCATGAGCTCAGTAGAATTATAATTCTGTAGTCTGAGAAACCTACTGACAGCATTAGTTCCTACTACGGTTCCAGGGACATGCTAAAGGTACTGAATTCACAAAAGATAAAAGTTTTTTAGGGTTACCTACTGAAGCATATATTTTGAAACCTCTGTTTGCAAAGATGAACAAATAATACATTGTCTCTTTCCCTTGAAACTTCCAAACTTCTGCACTGGAGAAATTAGGGTTTTATTTTATATTTGTTTATATGCTGCACAAAACCTTATCCAAGCATTTTGACTGCATTTCATAGCTTAAAATCATGCTTGGAGTAATCCTCTATGTTTTCCATTTTTTTTTAAGATCAAAAGACAATAGGTTTTACATGAAATTAATATGGCTATTATGACTACACTTAGATAAAAAGTATGCTCCAAGTTGCATCACCTCAGTCTACAAAATCCTCAGGTACATAGACAACTAGTTAGATATATCCTTGTTTATTTTATGTACTTATGCTTCTTGTGCTTTTCCCAATCTTTAAAATATTAATTTATGAGTTGGCATAGTTTCAATGAAATTTTACAACAATTTAGGGAAAATCCTTATTTTAGCTTTCTGTAAATATACATGCTTTAATTGTTGCCTAATTTGCTTAATAGTGTGTAATCTGTGGCCACATGGGTGGACGATGTTTTAACTTTCTTGTTATGAAATATTCTGCTTTGTTACCAAAAGAACCACTTAAAACATAATTTTCACAGCATTTACTAGCAGCCTTACTGTGAGAAAATATTCTGCTTCAAAGATGCTGAAAATTTGCTAAGTCTAAATACATTCACTCCCGGCAAAAAAAAAAAAACACTGNAGCCTGCAGATTAAATAGAGCAATGGTATTTTGTTCTGTAAATATTTGTAAACACATTTTTTTAACAGAGAGCTACAACATATTTATACTACAAGTAATCTAGTTTTATTTTTGGCTTATTGTTAATAAGAGTTGATGGTGCATATATGATGAGATAGTGGTATAGCTAAGATAGTGTCCTGGTTTTGGATGGGACAGTTAACTTTCTTCATAGTAGCTAGTAAGAGGCTGTGTTTTGGCTTCATGCTGAGGAGAAGGCTGATAACATACTGATGTTGATAGTTGGTGCCAGAACAGTCAAGGACTTTTCAGCCTCAGGCTTCACCAGTGTCTGCAGGTGCAGAAANGATGTAAAGCTCAAAAAACTTATTTTAAAAACACACATTAGAATTGACATTCTAGTTCTATGAAGAATCTTTCTCTGAGGAAGCTGATAAAATATCAGAGAATGTTTGGATTGCACGAGTATTACATTCAGTAGGAAAATCCACTAAAGAGGTTATTACATTCCTATCAGATACCACTCAAAATACACAAAAAAGAAATTAAGACAATTCTAGGGACTCATTCCATATGCTGAGGAATTAAGCTGCTTTTTTCTTTTGATCAGTTATTTTTATTCAAATAAGCACTAACTCAACCACCATAACCACATTTTTATCAGCTCTACAGATTAAAGTCTATGGGAAAATAAAAGTTATAGTCAGACTAGTCTATTCTTATTTGGTCTTCCCACCTTCTTAGCTCATTGAGAATGGAAGAGGTTGCTGTGAGGTTAGAACTCTAGCCCAGGAAGCACATGGATACATTTAAGATTCTACTCTACACATAAAGATCACAAATCATGGGGATTTTTTTCCCAAGGCTACATATGCTTAGAATAGTTTCACAGTATGTCTGGATCATGAGCTCAGTAGAATTATAATTCTGTAGTCTGAGAAACCTACTGACAGCATTAGTTCCTACTACGGTTCCAGGGACATGCTAAAGGTACTGAATTCACAAAAGATAAAAGTTTTTTAGGGTTACCTACTGAAGCATATATTTTGAAACCTCTGTTTGCAAAGATGAACAAATAATACATTGTCTCTTTCCCTTGAAACTTCCAAACTTCTGCACTGGAGAAATTAGGGTTTTATTTTATATTTGTTTATATGCTGCACAAAACCTTATCCAAGCATTTTGACTGCATTTCATAGCTTAAAATCATGCTTGGAGTAATCCTCTATGTTTTCCATTTTTTTTTAAGATCAAAAGACAATAGGTTTTACAT